>JASANE010019488.1:0-23902 GCA_030248225.1 Trileptium ribeirensis
GCGTTACCTTAACCGTTAGTCTGCTAAACGTATTGACTTGGGGAACATATCCCCTCATTTGAAGCCAGTGGACGTATCAAATTGCTAACCCGAAACACGACGTGCCGAAGCGGCTAACTTCACTTCAAATAAACGAATTTGTTTATCCTGTTTGATAATTTCGGATGCCCTCCAATTTGGAAACAAATTTGTCCTATTCAGTGCCTATAACCGTTATAAGCCTTGAACTAATGTGGGAACCATTCCAGTGGAAAAACGTAGGCTTTGCGTCATCCGTTTATCTTATGTGTATTATGTATGTGTTGTGTAATTTGTTTACCTCATAGATGCATGTGCGTGTTTACGATTACATAATGCATGCGTAGTTTGCATATGTCATGAAAGTGTATGAAATTGTGTGCGTGAATCGTGTGTAATATACATGAAAATAACATTGGTTTTGAGATTAAAAGGTTTCAGCACAGTAAAATAAAATTTTAAGAGCTAGAGAAATCGTGTTAGATTGGGCTTTGAGATGGTTTGGGTATAGCCGGATTTTGATGTTAAATGCCATAGGGCACGCTGTGAATTATCCATACCAAGGCCTCATTTGGACCATTTTTTAATGCCCGTGTATACTTAACGTGCGCCCATCGACTATCCTATTTTGTGATAGCCGATAGCTAACCGTTGTTACGAAACAGAAGCGTATATTTCATCAGTTTTTTGATAACAGAAAGTTGTCAAAATCAGAAACAAGCACCAAAAATTACAACTTGGTTTTAACAGATTTTGACGATTTTGAATTTGCAGTGAAAACTGTTATCTAATCCCTATCAGCTTTCGATTTGTATTTGTCGCTGTTGCCGAACAAATTTAACGTAATAGTGACGTCACAAATTAATCGGACATTTGGTTTAGCTTACAGTGTTCGCGAACAAAGCCAGCGAATCGAAATCCGGCAGATTTTCGTTCTCAAAAAAATCGGTAATTTTCGTTGAATTTTCGCGAACACAAATTTGCCGGATTACTACCGCAAAGCTGTGTGTTCGCGAACAGATTTGCGACGGATTACGGTTTACCAAAAAACGTTCGATAACAGATTTTTAACCGAAATAGCAAAATAGGATTATTATGGGCGTGGTTTAAGTTTACTGTCGCATAAGAAGATACGGACCACATCCCTCGGCCATTTCTAACCAGAACAATTTAATTTATTCTTGGAAATATTAAGTTTATGAGAGTTTAAACCAATATAAAATTTTAAAATTTGTGTGCCAGGGTCGTAGTTTATCTACGTATCAGATTTGAGTGTAAACCCTGTGCGTCTTAACTGTTACACTTACATTAGCGGATATGCGAGTGTATATCTGCTAGATTTCCTCAAAAATTTAAAAAATTATTATGAGTTAGACATTCTTCGACTATTATAAAGCTTAATCTCTGACGCAAAAATTAAAATATTTGTTATAAGTGGTGACACTTTAAGGCCTTAGGAATAACCAAATAAAGCAGCATTTGAAGTCTCATTGAAATATTTTGTGTGAAAATTGTCATAGTTTGTGTGTAATCTACGGTGGTACTAAACACTGCTACAACCACGTAGGTCATATTTTTTTCCGCACGCCTGGATCAGAACTAAGCTACAAAATTTTGAAATCCTTTAGCCTTGGTGTCTTCTTATTGTTTCAGGTAAAATATTTAGGTTCCGATTACTTAATTTCGGACGTTGATTAAGGTGGTTAGTATTTGCGCTAAACCATGGGTTCTGATCAAAATAATACGGCAATGGAGCGCCAAAACCGATCTGCATCTTTTAAATTGATTATATCTCCGTTTATTACGGAAACTGCGGAGATGATTTTGAGGAATGGAAAGGTATTCCTGAACGTGTTTGGTTTGCTGATGAGTGATCAAAAGATGAGATGGCTTGTATGCTACCGGCTTTTTATAGCATCCATGCTGCTTGGAAATATGTCATGTGAAATTAAGAAAAATTATCATCTTTGGAAAACCAATTTATTAGAAACTTTGGCACCTAAGTATGTCACATAGAATTATGGTGCATAGTTGAGCGGGAGATCGCAAAAATTTAATGAGTCAGTTGAAACTTATGCAAAAGATATTGAATACCTGGTTACGAAATGTTATCCTCCATTCTCCAAGTTTACCAGAGGTGCAATTGCCTCAGGAAATTTTGATATTATTGTCTTAAGAATGCGGAATAAACAAAATAATTCAGTAATTTGTGCTAACTGCCAGGCCTGAGTCATTTCAAGTGGCTACAGCTGAGGCGAGTAAGCAAGAGTGTATTGAAAATTTTATACTTTCAGCTTAGACAGAATCGTTGGAACAAAATTTACAATTCATTGGTAACGAGTCACATAAAAATAATGTAAACGACGAGCCGTTGGACTTGATTGAAAATTTTGACTGCACTGACACACCTGTTGTATATTTAATTAAACCAAATTCTGGATTGTGTAACAATAACAATTCTCTATAACGCCATTAGCGAATGCAATTCGGCCCCTGGACTTTAAGACCAATGTGTTCGCGAACATTTTCAAATTATAATATATGAAATATGAAACGGACTAATTTCTGTTTTTAATGCAAACATGAAATTTGTGTTCAGTGAACAACTACTGAATGGCAATTGTTTTTGACAAAAGAGCATGGTAAGGGGTCCAGCTTAAGTTTACTCATGCATAACCTGCAAAGTGTATTAGTATCGCGTACAACTAAAATAAGGCCATAGAAAGCTTATTTACATTTGCGTTCACAGTTTAAAGTTAAAACGGTCAGCTCTAAAATTTATGTTTAAAAGATGGATTGGGTGTTTCGAGTTAAAAAATCACAAACGAAACAGATTGACAAAGTCGGTAGAAAAAAACTTAAATCCCAAATTTAAAAAATGATTTTTAAACCTAGAGGAATGAGCAAGTCCATGTACCTAATTTTAGAATTAGGGGTAAACCGATTTTAAAATATTTGAGAATGAAAATACGCATAATTTGATATGTGTACTAGCCCATACTGCTGCAAAAGTGGGTTTGCTCAGTTTTAAGTTCGAGTTGCTCACAGAAAACCTTTTATGTTAACAACACTAGAAGGGTGATGAAAAGCAGCCGTGTACCTGAGGTCACGCAACAGTGAGGATGTGCTGTCGACGCATCCCTGGCAGGTAGATTCAACCATGGCGGTGTGTGAGCATCGGGGTCGACTGAACATTTCTAATTTGGTTTTATGCTCGTGTTGGACCACTCAGAAAAAACTCACGCTCGATGTTCTGCTGTCATGCCCTTTAGATATGTGTTCTTTAGTACATAGTTGCCCTTTGTCTACGGCTAGGCTCCGGTTTAGTGGCCATCTAACAGGGTGTATGCAATGCACCCTGTGCTGAAGAGTAAAAAATAATAAAAAGTTGCATAGGTTCTCAAATGCTGTACTTATTTCAATTTATTTTAAGAATGTATACTTTAAATACAATTTATAAGCGAACCGGTTCCGGTTTAGTGGCCATGCAGTTCGACTTTTCTTGAGTGCATGTGCTTTCTCAGGATGTAGTCCCTTGTAAAAAGGATCAAAATGATTTCTTCTCACATGAACTCTAAATATGTCGTTTTATACATCACATTTGAGTGTGCATTTTGGTGATTTGTGCCTTTGCACTGCAATATGAAAGTTTCTATCTCAATTATAAAAGCTCAACTCAATAACCCCAACGGTATTTTTATCTACTCTTAGAGTACAAACCAGCATGTCCGTGTGAGTATCTGTCCAGATTCTGGTGTTCTTCCATTAACTGACCGCTCACGAGGAGAATTAGTTATCCTGCACACTGTACCACAAATTATCATATTCGTATGCTCGACAGTATTTGAATATAAATTAAAAAGCTCGAATAAAGCATCGACAGGTGCATAAATTCGCCGCCGACATACGACTGCTGACATACGGCCGCTGACATCAAATCAAATGCGAAAAAAGGTTTTGCAAAGTAGCATTTGTCTAAATAGTGATGCAACGACTACAGCTTCATAGCGTAATATTGATTACATGCTGCTGAGTAAAAGGGTATTTCATAACGCAGAGCCTTCTAATTATCTAACAAATGTTTTATCACGTAGTCTAGAAATACTAGAGTAAATTTTTTGTCGTTACAATGTTAACAGTTAACCATGCCGGTGCGCGCTGTTTTTTAGACAAATTTCCCTTGTATTACTCAAACGCAAATTCAGACAGTAAAAAAGGTTGTATAACGCAATTTTGGCAGATAAATATGGGTATAGAAAGGATCAATAAAATTACACTGACAAACACTGTTGCATAGTATATTCTTAGTCGGCTATTAAGCTAGGTTAGGTTAGCATTTAGCTAACCAAACCTAGCTGTTTGCGAAATATGCATTAGCTGAGCATTCTAGCACAATGTTTGACGTTATTATACTACCATTATTTATAATAGAACATTTTAATTATTTAGTAACATACAGTCTTGTTCTAATTATTGTAGCGCTGTATGGCGTAGCACTGTGTTTCTGGTCTAAGTAACCCTGAGGGCCGGAAATAAAATGTAGGCCATCCCGTTTTCGATATATTAAACGTAAACCTTAGTTTTGGTCTAAGCAAAGTTTCTTATATGAGATATGCACTAAGCCTAGTTCGGGGTGTTGCCACTCCCCGAGCCCCAGCTCTAAGCTGTCTTTTGTTCTAACGTAATAACGTAACTACCTCAGGATTACTTGGGCCGTGTGGCTCGTAGACAATAAAAATCAAAATTACATGAGGTGAAGCCATTTCTTCCATATTCGGTGTTAACGAACAGCTTAGGAAAAACCTTGGTTAAAAATGTTTTTAATTGTAATGTACAGTTTACTTCGTCAGCACAGAACGCTCGTTAAATTGTGAAATATGGTACTATATATTGTAACTAAAACTGGCGCTAAATGAAAATCTTTAAAATTATTAGTATGTATTTAAAACTTTCATATAAGCGAGGCGTGTAATGTGATTTACTTTTGTTAAATTTTGCTCGAACCTATGCGTCCATGAATATATTACAGCTTGACAAATGTATCTACGGGCTGCTTCAATTCAAATATCTAACTCACTTTCAAATTTTAACAAAAATTCAAACTTGAATCCACCAATTACAGGTCTAAAGTATCTTAGTCCATATAGTTCATGTGCCAATGACGGAAGTATCCTTTGATATGCTTTGATATTCGATTTGGCACAGGTGGTGCAATGCCCGAGCGTGTTTTGACATGCGGGGATAAGATTACTTTATCAAACTCGCGGGGGATTTTATAACCATGCGAGCCCCGCTGTTGCGAGTATAGGTATTCATGCATATAAATTTAGGAGTGTAAATATACAGTTCTACGACATACTTTAAAGTATTACAAGTATTTTTGTGACTTAGTAAAAAACCAAATTTAAATGATCTTAATTGATAAATATTTTTACTTAATTTGAATTTAAACTCTACAATTATGATGAATCAAGTGTGTGATTATACGTTTTAGATCTTTACGGGATGCATATTTATGTATTACACGTCAAGATCCGCAAATTGGATATGTATAATTTATTTCTATAATCGGATTCGTTCTTTTAGCCGAAAAAATAGAATAATAGTATAACATGCAAATAATAAAATCTAAAATTTTAAAACGCTTTTTAACTACATTCACTAATAAAGAACCAAATAAATGCATTATTTTGTTCTTCTAATAAAAATTCAACGAAACATGGAAATATTACTAGTCCAAGATCTAATTGTGAACATTTTATATATCCTAGTTTGAAACACCAAGCTTAGTAAGAACGCTTCATTTTAGGGATCTCTGCATGTATATTAATGTATACGTGTTTGTATTTTTTGTGTCACAATATCTTCTCTAGAAAGGCTTCGAAAAGTGGAACGCGTTGAATCACATAATGCATCAAAAATTGTAAGAATATTTTATCGATCGACCTCATATGTATCACCCGAGGATGAGTACGCTTGCGGTGGTTGAACGTAATGTTAATGTTATCATGTATGATACTGTGCGGAAAACGGAGGTATATACGCGGTTTGGTAATACTTGTACGATTGTGGCGGAATTATGAGATATATTATGATGATGGTGATGAATCACCATAATTATTGACGTCTAAACATTGTTTGGCATTTCATTCAACGAACAATCTTCAAAAGAATATTACATAAAACAGTAATGAAATTTGATGTAACGATTAAAATGATTTGCATATATAATATACAATTAATATTCTTAACAAGTATAAATGGCACAAATATAAAAATGTCTTTGCATCTCGGCAAATAATCGTCCCTATGATAAATTTTAAATTTGAGGGCAAATTTTTGGTGGCGGTGGGTAATGTAACGATGTATTGCCTTGTGAAACAAATACCTCATGTGAAGCCGGGGATGTATTAAGTCATAAACCATAAACACGACCGATACAATCAAAGATGATTAATGGTGGGACAAAGTCGCAATATTTTTTAATGGTTTACGCAGAATAAAACAATTTTAATTCAGAATCAGCAAAACTTTCACTTACAGGTATTCAGTCAGGAGCTGGTCGTCCACTGGAAGTGACTTTTAATTAAAAAGAGGTTGATGAAGAAAATTTGGTTTTGTAACGATGTATTGCCGTGCGGAACAAATTCCATCATATGAAGCCAGGAGACGCATTAAGTCGTGAGCACCAAGCACGACAGGCTAAAGCCCTTAACTTCAATTCGTATGAGCGAATTTGTTTGCCGTATTTAATAACTTCAGATGCACTCCACTTTGGGAACAAATTTGTCTTATTTCCTGCCTATAACCGTTATACGTCTTGAGCTACTGTGGAAACCGTTCCGGTGGGACAACGTAGGCTTTGCGTCATCTGGTTATCATGTATTTAATACGTACGTGGTGTGTAATCTGTTTACCTCACGCATACATTTCGTGTGTTTAAGAATAAATAATTCATGTATAGTTTGCTTACGTGATGGACGTGTGTGAAATTGTTTGTTTTGTTCATAACGTGTAAATCGTGCGTAATATGCCTGAAAATCGTATTGGTTTACAGATTAAAGTGTTCCCAGCACGGTAAAATAAAATTTTTAAGAGTTGGTGAAATCTTGTTAAAATGGGCAGGGTGGATGGTTTAGGCATAGGCGGATTTTGACGCCGAACGCAATATGGCACGCTGTAAACGAACTGACCCCTACCAAATTAGACCTCAGTTGGGCCATTCGTTAAGAAGCTAGGGACCTAACTTCTTCAGCCGTTTCTGGCCATAAAAATTTCATTGATTGTTGGAATTATTGAATTTAGGAAAGTTTAAAACAATATAAGATTTAAAAAATTGTGTGCTAGGGCTGTAGATTCACCCTACTTACCAGATTTAAATGTTATCCCTGGGTGTCTTAACCGTTTAACTTACATTAACGGGTATGCAAGTGTATGTCTACAGGATTTTTCAAAAATCTTAAAAATTGTAAATGAGTTTAGGGATTCTTCGAATTTTTATAAAAACTTATCCTCTAAATACAAATTATAGTTATTGAGCGAATTTTACAGTGTGAAGCTTCCTCAACCCGGCTGGTAGCAATTAACCATAGTGTGGTAGGGAGATTTGAAAACTGGGGTTGTTTTGAGTTCTCTGAAATTCAGCTACAAAAGTTATTTATCCCGCTGCGCAGTAACAGACAAAGGCCTCAGTTGGCCTTAATTAGCTGCGATGTAAGGTGTGATCGGTTCTGCCGTTTATCTGTTTTATATGTCTATTATTTGCATTGTTTTGTATTGTACTGAGAAAAATAAACAATATTTGTTATAAATAGTGACGCCTTACGGCCCTAGGAATAACCTAATAAAGCAGCATAGCTAATCTTATTGGAATATTTTGTATCACGATTATCGTAGTTTATGTGTAATTTACAGCGGTGCTAAACACGCATAGAACCACGTAGGTTACAGTTTGTGACAGGCAACATATAGTTTTAGGTAACAAAATTTTGGGCGTTTATTCTGGTCGTTTGCGTATATAAATGCTATTCATTGTATCTACATCGCAATTTGTTAAATATGAAGGATTAGTATACGCCAAATATTGAAACTCTGAACGGGTCGGGCGTACCATAGCCGGGCCATTTTGTTTAAGGCCATACTGTAAATACGTACATTACATAGGTGTCGCTAGGGGGTTAGGAGGTTGCCCAGTTAAAGATGGAATCCTTTAATTCATTTTTACCCTTTGAAGTCTCTGCAGTCTCCTCCCCCCACGCCGTGAGCGAAAAATTTTAGCGACAATCAGCAAAAATTGGGGAAAAATCGGCACAAATGGGATTAAAGATGGCAACCATTGGCAAAAATGTCGCGAGGTAAGGTCTACCCGACGTACCTCCCCTGTGGCTCTCTCACACTCTGCTCCCACCTCTACTGCTTTCCCCACCGACAGGCTATCGCCGAGCCGACGGAACTTCGACACCTATGGTATGTAACCACTAATACGTAGACTGATACAGGTTTTCAAAGTTCATACTCTTATGGTCGTGGACAGGCACAGAAGGGAGATGTACGCGGTGGAATAGTGGGTACAACAAAGACGGAACATATACTACGTATTTAGAACATTATAATGTACTTCGATTTTGTTAAAAAAATTTCCAAGTTACAATAGCTACCATAAATATAACAGATGCAATTATAATTTAATTTAGTACCTAGTGCTAGGAAAAGAGATTTTGTCTGTTTTCAGATTTATGAAATCTTCCAGAAATGGCAGTGTTTTATTTTACCGAATAAATCTTTGTATGACAGTGTGAATGTAATATTATTGTGTTGACATAGTAAATTACATGGCTAATAGGTTAATGTAAATTTACTAAGAGCACAAATGTGCTAAATGTCGGGGGTCTCGTAGACTACCCAGGGGTTCCCGGGGCAAGATCCCAATTTTCCTTTGTTTTTCACTAAATCCTTTATTATATGTTTCCCCCGAATTTCAAGTTTTATAAAATTCTAAAATTTTAAGCTTACTTCCTTTTTGTTCTAATTTGCATATTTTCCTTTAATTCCTTTTACTACTCGTGTTCAATTCAGGTTGTTATATTATAACATATCAGTCTATCTAGGGAACTCGTCGAGTGCGCCTGTTATTGAAACAATTCCGATTTTTATACCACGTTGTTAATTTAAGGATTTTGTGTCAGCCGGATCACTTAGCTAATAGTCATACATATTAATGGCGTCAGTTCGTTTATTTGTATTGTAATTTAATATCTGAAGACCTAGAGAGTTGGGGGATAGTATTTTAACGGCAGCGCTGGATTTATAGCTTGCATTTCTAATTTGGATTTCGTAACATAAAGAACTACGGGCACCATCTGACTACGCGGAAATGAAGGGGCTTATACTCAGCCCTTCGCTCATTTGATACGTATCTAAGGAAACACCTAAACGCGGGTTTCCGACACTTTTAATCTTACTCAATCGGTCGTCAAATTATTGGTGCGCAACGAACGAGTGGTTTTTGTGTTGGCTTTTACGGATCAGGCTGCAAGAGCGTTTAGAGCGAAAGCAGGAGCGATCGCTGGCAGCACAAATAAGTAACCCTATTCCAGTACGTATTTTATTTAGTAATATTAGTTTTCCTCATAAAATCGATAGAAGTGGCCATACCTATAGTAGGAGCGGTAGTTAATAGTATCGTATTAGATTTAGTAATAGTTTAAAAATTTCGTCCTTTTGTGTCAAGTGAGTGGTAACCAGGGTGAGAGCGCAGGTGAGACTCGAAATTAGTAGTAATGTGACTGCGTCGTCTGGCAGCCGTCCGGTGTCGTCGGCGTGGAACCATTATTCTTGAGAAGGCCGGGTGAGTAAGGGGATTGGTTCGTACGAACAAAAACTTGAGCACTTTACCTAAATACCACTATACTCATCCGTCCTTGGGGGTATACGCTGAGCAAACTTCAACTGCATAGTAGTCGACCGCTATTGTACCGTTTTAATAACGTGGTCTGGCAGCCGTCCGGTATCGGCCAGTGTAATATTACTGGCCCTACTAGCGTAAATCTAAGGCCTAGGTTGAGGTATTTACATAATTGCATGGTGCACTCGCCGTCCGGGAGTGTGTTGTGTTAAAACCATAACGTTAGTAACGTAACAGATAAAGTTAAACCACAATCACTATCGCTCAAGTGTAACCCTAAAACAATAGGGTTGATAACTTAGGGGTAAGGACTAGGTCAAACACTCGGTAGCTCTAACTTAACTTAAGAATTAAAGTACTAGATATGGATCGTCGAGATTATTGAAATTAGTGGCCGAAGGGCTCAACAAAAGCGAAACGTCAGACTATACAATAATAGAGTCAGACTGTGCAAAAAACCGGTGGCATATAAGCGTGAGCTGAAAGCAATTCAGTGCTGAAGAAAGTACTGTCATTTTGGTAACGAGAGCTCGATTAACTGTATTTAAAAACTAGTGCGAAGTTGGTGTGAGCAAAAATACGGTACAAAAGAACAGTACCGAGGCTTTTAGAATCGAGCACCGAGGAGAGCACGTATTCCGAGACGGTTATGAAAAATAGTGCCAAAAGCAATCAGCAGTATTATTAGTATCTAATGTTTTATCGTTCGAAATAAACGTTGTATATTCGCGTCTGTTGACCGGCCATCTGAAACTCGAGCACGTAGAGCCGAGCAAGGATCATGCCGCATCGCAAAATATAGGGCACTAGTATCGCTCACGAAAGAAAGACGCGTGCCATACCAAGCGCCCCACCGGCATACTACTAGCCACACCTCGAATCTCACGGTACTTCAGTGACGAATCCCGTCTCCTTTTTAATTCCGATAGCCGACATAAAGAAAAATCCCCATGCCAACCCCTGCCCCTGAACATAAAAAGATATAACATTAAAATTAATATTGTTGTCGGGGGTCCTATAAGCTACCGAGTGGTTCCCGGATTTAAATTCCGTTTTTTAATTTTTTTCACTAAATCTCTTATATGTGTCCGCAAACTTTAGTTTCTTTAAAATTTCAAAATTTTATAAATTTTAATCACTTCCTATACCTAATTTGCATAAAATCACTAAATTGTTCACCTAGCTAACTGATGATTAAGCTTTGTTTTTACTCTTATGTTCAGTCTTGATTTTGTAAGACTTGGACCCGCAATCAGGTGCTCTAGCCAATGGCTTTCCTGCGCGACTTCGGAGCAGTTATTAAGCAGCTGTATTCGACATATGATTCTGAGTTCAGCAAGGCGGCAGGAGAATCCGATCTTTTGGTACGACGTCTATAAATTGTTCCTTGCGAATGACAATAAGAAGCTACAGGCTTATAAACGCGTGAGCATCCCACGTAAAATTAACATGTGAGAATACGGGCTCAGTCAAGTTGAGGCCTACAGCCTTGAGCGACTGACCTTGCGCGTTGTTTGTCGTCATGGCGACGCTGAGCTGTGGAAGGCTGAGCTTGATAGGGAACTGCAGCTGTTTGAATTCAAAGGGGAGATCAGAAGGAATAAGCGGAATCCTTGGTATGAATACGTTGTGTCCCTTGGCAGTTCCTGTGAGTATTGCAGCTTCGAACACATGCGGCATTAAGTTCTTGATTGTCAAACGGGTGCCATTGCAAAGATTCGGAAGCTCAAAGTTGCGTAAAAGCATGATAGGAGCGCTCACCTTCAGGAGCAGGTCGTGAGGTGGAAGTCCAGAGGGTGCGAGGCTGTTAAGGAACTCCAGAATAATTTGCCACCTGTTCAGGGTCGAGCACATGCCTGCTGCCTTGTAGTTTTTGAGGCAAATGATTTAGGAGTTCGGCCCAAGTGTTAGCCCAAAATCCCCACCCAAAAAGTACGTCATGCATTATGAAAAAATTATTTAAAAGTATGTTGGACTGCGCCGAATAAGCAATCGACGATCGTATCATACGGGAAAAAACGATTACATATGTTGACTATAAAAACTAAAAAAATGAGTTTCGATTCAGTCGTAATAATTATGCGCATCACTATAGTTTGACTACACAACATTTACATAAATCACTCATACAAACTGAATCTATACTATACTACTCATCGTAAAGTATTTAGGCACAAGTAACTCGGTGTCTTGAAACTATATATAAAAACTGTGTCAGTACGCTTAGGCGACGTCGATGCTTCCAGCTGGTAGCCACTACTACACCAAAAAAGCTGAGAAATGTGAGCGGCCAAGGATAAAAACGATCAAAGCAGGGTATTACCTATCGTATTCACATATCACAGCACTCATTGTTTTCATTGCACTACACTGTGACACATCACGAACATAGAAAAGAGATTAAGTAAAGAAAAAATACTATACGAAACAAAGTGACTCACATTGTCTCTGGATCGACGATTGGCGGCAGAAGCCGCCGTGGATCGACCCAAATCCCACGTCTTCATCTTCTTGGAATTTTAATTTTGTAAAGGGAATTCGAAAATAATGCTCAAAATGTGAATGAATTATCGAACAGTGACACGTTGGGTCATAAACAGATGAGTGCGTTAATAAATAATTGAATCATCGCATAATAATGATTGCGTGAAGGTTACATTTATGAGTCACAGTAAATAACTAAATAAACTCTACGCTAGAGGCTAATTTAATAACGCTTTCACAGCGGTGGAATAGAACACGGTCCTCGGTGGTATAGAACACGGTCTTCTTGCTGAAGCGTCACCCACTGAACGACTGTGGTAATGGAAACATCAAAATGTGCACTACTTAACTCAGTACTTAAGCTAATGCATAGCTAACCCCTAATCTATACCCCTTTGGGGTGTTTAAAAATATGTGTACAACCTAATTTGGACTTTCCTGATACCGAATTTATGTATATAGGCTGGAGGTGTATCTATAATACTTTTGGCAGAGTTCAAAGACAAACATTCAGGTAAATAGACGAAAATCCCTCTCCTCTTATATATATTGCAAATGGTGTAACTGTTATAGACATTTTCGTCAATAGTTTTTGGTACAAATATATGAACGCCTCCAACTGTTACATTGCTATCGACGATTTAACTCTTTAATGATGATTCGAATCATAGCTAACAGCCGGTACCTCCGGCCGCAGGTATTCATCAGGAACAAGCGCATACGTCTCAGGTGTATTACACTAATAAACTATTAGTTAATGAAGTGGTACACTAGGTCCTTGAATCTTCGAAAGCAGTGACAATTTACAAAATGTTATTGCAAGTTGGGGCCACCCCAGGCTGAAGAATCGATGCGATCCAGTTTAGGGATAATGCACAACAGCACCGGTCATCATCGGTGCAAAATTCGCGAATCGATGACACTATACGAACTGAGTTAAAATTTTTTTCTGATAGGCAAAAATCATGAGACTTAAAAATGGCGGATTATTTCAATAAAATTTCACAAATGCAGCAACTCGAGTTTAATCAAAAAGCGGCGTTAAGTGGTTCGGACTTAATCAAAAAGACACTTTCGTAAAACAAGCGGTGTTAAAATCATCTACTCTGGAAAACAGTACTGCAACCACTGGGCTCAAGATAAGGCAATTCGGTGATGCGGTGTCGGATTCAAATAAAAATTGGAGTCAGTTTTGGGCAAGGTTCTGGCGCCCATTTGTACAACGAATTCGGCGGGAACATCAAAATACAAAATTTAAATTTTTTATTCGATCATCGCATGTACATTCTTCGACTGAACAGCAACCAGGACAACGAAAACACGCTTGCGTCATTTCAACCACGTTCGCTTGCAGGACAGCAGTATAACAAGACGCAGTGCATTGTTTTATTTTTATGACTTGATACATCGACTTGTTGTTTTCAGACGCCTTTGCTATAGACGTATTAGGAGCTAAAATACCTATAGAAACAGTATATTAAAAATTTTTAACACTTATATAACACGTATTGCATTGAAACAGTATATATACATATTATATCAGCCGGGGCTGGGCAGAATACTCGCCGATGCACATAACCGTGACATCAGAAGTTATTGTGCTAAAAAAATTCGTTTTGAGTTGTCTATATTATTTTCTTTCTTTAGTTTCAGTGAAATAATAATATAGTGCTTTGCGTACGCCCAACGTCTAACGTAGCGATGGCAGGCCACGTTGTCCGATTGTCAAACCTTCCTATGAATTGCCAAGAGGCAGATATAATTGACGTCCTTAATCAGTATGGGCCTATAAGGTGAGACAAGGGTCTACATTAAAAAAACTAAGGCCTGAACACAAAATTTATATACAGCATAATCAGATGAACCTTACAGTACTCGCCTGAAATGACTGCCGCAGTTCGAACGAATGAATATCGAACAGAAATTGAACGAATTTTATATATTTGAATGAACAAATTTTTCGAACAGCTCTCGAACAAGTTTAAATAAATCGCGCAAAAATTTCGAGCAGACCTGGAAGAAGATCACCTTTCGAACGGACATCGAGCGACCATGGAACGAACAGCACTCATTTCTGGCGAATATTGTACACATAATAAAATTGCTATAATATGAAATCGACGTATTATAAAAACCATTTTTCTGTTTATTGCAAACTAATGAAAATTGAACAAACAAGTATATGTTTTAACGCTGATTGCTATTATCAAAACTAAATATAGTTTTCAAAGGTTATATGGAGTTCCTTGTTCCAATTCCCGTTAAGGGATTTTTTTTTCTATCTTGTATGTTTCTTGTAATATGCCGTATATGTCTTGCAGTCTTTAAATGGTAATATTATTGCCCCTGGGTTCCGCCAAGTGTTGATGTAGGGAACCATCAACTCTGCACATAGCTTCCTGTTGATTAACGCCAGAAGTTTTACATTTTATATATAACTTAACTTTTAACAGAATTTTTCTGTTGAATATAGCGTACCACCTTAGATAATACTTCAGTGTGTTATCAAAACCGTAAAATGATTTGCCGCGCGGTGACGCGCAGTAGTATTTATTTAGCTTATTTTTTTAATTTAAACAACATAGGCTGTCTGCGCATACCCAGTAGATTATGCAACCCATTCAGAAATGTTTGTTGTAATATGCCGTATATGTACTGCAGTCTTTTATTATTGCTCCTGGGTTCTGTCAAGTCTTGATGTAGGCAACCATCATCCAACGATTATACACTCAATCAAATCTGTCAACCTAAGTGTGCTAAGATCATATTTGAGAACACAACTGCACCGCAGCGGCCGCGATAGCCAGTTGATGCTGACGACATCGCGGAGACATGTATTTGTATTTATATTAGGCGCTACTCCTCAAACTGGCTCAGCCTAAAATTTAAAAGCAATTATAATTCAAAATGGCGCTGCAAGTTAGGTTACTGACTTCCAAGCCTCGTTGAATTCGGAATATTGTGATTTGACCTAGCGTAGCAAAAATTTGTACTTGCCAGAGCGGTAAATTTCGCCGGTGTCCGTTTGAGTTTCTTTTTGGGTTGACACGAATAACTCAACTCCGGCTGGCCGGATTGACTCACGCCTCACGCGATATGTCATTCGAAAGCTACGTATCTCTGTTTGTGCCCTTAGACACGAAAACCTATTCTATCATCTTGGAGGCCTCTGAAACACGAGTCAGCGTTTCGGATCATGTTGGAAAGGGACCCGGTAAAACCTGTCATGGATTGTGTATCGACAGTTGGTTCAGATATCTGAGCCAGATTAAGCTCGTCTTGTAGAGTGAACAAGGCTACATAATGCGTCTTGGAATAAGTTTTTAGAATGCAGGGTTTGCGTCGAACGGGCCCTTGAGACTAATATATAGTTGACAGAATCAATATTTTCTATAATTAAATCTCCATATCATAATCATTCCATTCAGCTGTAGCGGCGAGCTTAAGCTCATTTTGTAGAGCAACTCATCCTTACTTTTGTAGCTGCGCACACTATGCTGTTATCATGATTTACGCTGCATTGTTGGGTCAAAATAGGTTTTTAAATTGGCCGTGCGGCCCAAGATACACTAAAACTGCCACGTCTTTCGGCTGCTCGAGTTAATGGGTTACTAAGCATATATTCTCATGAAACTTTACGCAATAAATAGATATAAATTACATATTCAACACTGACAATTCGCCACCTTGGCGGTTAGACAAGCTACTAGTATAAATATTTCTTTTATCGTTTTAAAACCCGTTAATCCTAGACTATTTATTGGTCGCTACTTGGTTACTATTGTAAATTATAACATTAACATTGTTGAACATTTTTGTAAGAATTCTGTGTGTAGAGCTGACTAGTTTCTGATATATGACTTGTGCCGGGAAGCAATATATTCCAGTTGTGCAGTGTGGAATAATTGCGTTTTAATATTTTCCATTTGAGTGACAACAAAGTTGTACAACGGTAGCTCGGTTCTGACAAACTTTATTGTGAAAAAATACACTCTATAACGATTTTTTATCCATTTCGTATTATTTCAGCACGCACAAGCATCAAATTGAGTATTCTTGATCAAAACCATTTCCGCTCATCGAATGAAAATCGCATGTTGCGTAGTTTATGACTTTGTGGGCTGTTGTTCTACATACAAAATGGATGTTCTTAATTGTGGTATATATTCTATAAACGCATATATCAAGCGTCATCTTTTCTTAAACATCCGTCCGCCGTATTGTTTATAACTTTTAAATTTTTAGCTATATCAAGCTTGAAGACGACTGCATCGCTCTGGTGGAATTTGAAGTTGGTTGATTCAGATTTCAGGGCATTGACACTTTTGACAATATCATTTATGGATTCTCGGAGATAAATTGAATTATTATGTTCGACACTGCCGAGCAGACATTACTTATCGGCATATAGCTCTAATTATCGGTTTTAAGTAGTTTTTGTGCTCTGTTTTTCCAGGATGTGGTTTGCAGCGGTTAATATTTGTTGGATATAAAATGCCTTGAGCCAAAAAGTCGACGATGCCACATCTGACCAACTCCGAATAAAGGATACCGAGCTACCTATCAATACGTCTTTTTGAAAACTTCGTTGAATTTTCGTCTTTTTGTTTTTCTCCAAAGTCTCACGTTTATAATTTCCCATTTACATGACATTTGTAACTGGTGAAGTCACCACAGACGGATTAAACTAGGAGATAAAATGTATGTTGTTGTAGAATACTTGCTTATACTAAGTTGAAAAATATGTATTTAATTTTTCTCTGGCAACAACAAATGCAACGTTCGTAAATCTAGCCACATTTTAGGTATCAATCGAATGCTTATAATTTTTAGAAGGGTCTTAGTTTAGTTTTAACCCCTTATGATCACATCCATTCACTCTTATTCTATTCGAGAATATGGCTTTTATCCGTATAAGGAGGTGAGATCTAAAAAAATTGTAAGCTATCATTGGTGGCTGACGGGTACTGGTCCGTACTAACAAATTGTTCAGAACAGAAAAGCAGAGTAACTTTTCATATCATTTACATCTGTGAGCTTCAGTGAATGATTTCTTAGTGTGAACGTCAACAAAGTATAATCTAGTATATATTATTAAAATATAAAAATTATGTATAAAATGGGTAACGTTATACACTAGTACAGTATATGCTATGGTTTCTATATATAACGTAGTTATTATTTATGTACATTGTTGGACAGAGTAACATAACTACTATGCAAATATACTGGCTTCGTCATAAAGGGGACCGTTTGCAGAGTTCTGTCGAATATTCGCCAGTAACTTTCAATATAATATATACTATCAGTGTATTTCAAGCAAAGATCTATTGCGGTTGCGACACTTAAATTGGCTCAACTGGCCGCTTTTTTGGATCATGCAATTTTGTGTTTTGCTGTCAACCAAGTAAATGCTGAATTTTTAGGTCGGCGTTATGTACGCATTTGCCTTTAATTTTTGGTACTTCAGTACTATCTATTAGTCGGTTTCAGCTGTAACGCAATCTGTTCAATTTAAACCGATTGATAATTCAGGCGTTATAGGGCAATGTATGCTGACATGACGTATGCTTGAGTATAAAAGCTATTTTAATATTTTTTCCGTTATTTTATGAATTTTTGAATAGGAATGTATTTTAAGAAAATCGTTGAGTTTTTGTGTCATCTGGGTGTGCTATAACCAAAAATTTATCAGCGGGTACTGAACCGGTTTGAGCCAAAAATTCTGCGTGCAGAGTGACGTGTTTAGAAGAAAATCGGTTTCTCCAGATCGAACTGTGGGGGGAATGAAAAACGAGAAAATAACATAAATTCCCAATTCACAGTAAATATACAATGATAATGTTCATTATATAGTGAAACCTTATAGATTGACGGCAATTGGGTGTTTTTTAAACCTGCAGGGTAAAAATTCAGGGACTCTTTGAGTTCAATAAGGATGAATTCGCATATTTTTTGCCTCGCAGAAAAAAATGGCATATTTTTAGTTGTGGAGAAAATACCTGGGGAGTTGAACTAGATGTACCCAAAAATAATCTGGGGACCTGAACTGGGACGGAACCACTTGGAGAAGCCGAAATACTTGCGGGGCACCCCTCTTCCTTCCGCTCTCTGTGGGAAAGCCAGTGTTATTGGGTGACATTTTTGTTTTATTTGAAAATTTTGCGGATTGTTTTTGGGAAGGTTTCGAAGCCAGGGAAAATATTATAATGTGGTTTATGTCCTACAGTTTCCTTTTTGTGGCAAAAGGCGTGGTTTGTACTATTGACATTTTGACGAGGATTCTTTAACGGCTGCATAAAGCTGGTCTACTGAATACATAATTTTTTTACTCTAACAGTATATTTTGCTCATCTAATACCGACTTTAACATTGTATTTGCAGGAGTCGCAGTCTGCGCGAGTTTGTATGAATACATCATCTGTACGTTGTTCATAATTACGATTTTTGTTAATTTTGTTTACGTTTGTTCCAACGATGTTTAATCGAACGAATCAGTTTGTTTGAGCATGAAGTTCTTTATGTGCCAATAGAATTTTTGTATTCTACAGAATAGAGAAAAACGTATTAAGACTGATTAAGGTTGTGTAAGACTGATGAGACTGGTCGCCTGCCTGGAATCTATGTATATAATCGGAAAATTATTACTATTGTTTTATCATGAAATTGGTGAACTCTTATTGTTGAATATATAATTTAGGGAGACGTACATACATAGCTATAGTGCGCATAGACTTGTGAAATGAGCCGAATATAAGCCGTCTTTATTGAATAGTTAAGGAGTCAACCTTCTAATTGCGCATTTAGGCAATCAAACTATGCACTTGCATAGGGGATAAATTGCGCTACAAACTAAGACCAGCAATAATCATATTACGCGGATACAAACGTTCAGCGTAAACAACGAATATGCACCATAGCAAATGTAGATATAATGGGGAATAATTGATGTTTAAAATGCGTTCGAGTGATTGCGGAGATATCGTTTTCATGTATTTCGGTCTGATGGACCCGTTAAAAAGCTGTTTTGTCCAAATCCTGCAGAATAAGTTAATGGCAGTAGCAGCACACGATTTGCAAACATATAGAGGACAAGTTGTGTTGCTATAAAAAATGAGACCGAAAACATCCATATAAGTCGAACCGTGGCGGAGCTATTGCTGTCGTCCTGATTTTGGGTGTCATGAGCAAACCCTTTTAGACCAAACTCCTGATAAATTCGTGAGGCAAAGTATTTACAGTTTTTACTCTACAAATTGAACCCAGTTTGACTCCGATATCTACATCACATCGGTTGTTGAGATACATTAAATAACGTGATTTTCTAGGCCTCTTCAGGTCCCAACCAAACCCCTTCGGCCCGCTGTTTTGCTGGGAACATGTTGGAACAGAGCTTCGCTCTTAAAACAGAAATAGAGATGTCAGAGATTCATATGAGCTGTCGCGCGATGAATTCGCCCAGTCAAAGTTTAGTATATGTAATATGTGTGTCACCGTAAAACCAATAACGGACATGAGAAATTTCACAACTATTTGGACTAGTAAGAATTCTTCGTTGACAACTTTTAGAATTCAGTTATGAAAAATTAGGATTTTTGGTTTTTATGTGACGGTTGTAACGGAAATCTAAAACTTATGAACAGTCCGGTACGCTCGCTCCGTTTTTCAATTCTTTTCTCCGCCACGCATAGCCCAACAATGAGTTGTTGATGGATTTTCGTAGGCCTAATAAATCACGTTAAGCCCTTAGTTTAGAGCATGGAATTTGATGCATAATAAAATTTAGTTGAAATGGCGCGAGCGGGGTTTCTTTCCACTGAGTGGGCTAAGACTGAAAATCATGAAACAATTTTTACCTGGGTTTGATATTCATAACTCATTTCCGGATGGACGGATTTAGACAAATTTTTTGTTCAAAAGCAAAAGTAGCGAGGGTGTGCCCTTTAGTTGAAAGAGAGCAGCTCAGATCCCATCTTTAGTGCAAAAGTGGCAAAAACAGGTTTTTAAGATTTTTTGCCAGATTTGGTCACACGGGTACCAGTCTTTCACAGCCCATATCTTGCGACACAGGCTTCGCATCGAAAAACTGAGACCGTCACACGGAACCAGCTTTTAGCGATCTAGGACTTTGCTTGCCACGACTATTTCGTGACACCAGTCCCTGCGCGGTGGCGCGAATATGCCTCGTCGACCCTTTGTCAGCAATAGCGATTTTTCAAATTTCACCGTGTTATTGCCTGTTTTTATATTACAATGATTGCCTATTAGGTTACCAAACACGCTGAACACAATGATTTTGCTATCTAGAGTACAGTTTGGCTATGCCTTTTCATGATGTTTCAATGGTTTACGGTTGACGAACCCCCGATTTCCAAAATGTAATGCGTTTTCAAATGTGTGATTATGCATTGCGAGCAGAACATCTAAAATGGTCTATATATAAGCATTTCTGACGGCTGAATGCAATGATTTGGTTATGTACACTCCAGCGTGCATATTTAATGCCGTTTCATGTGTGTTTAGTGGGTTTAGGGTCTATGAACCCGATTATCACGTTATAGTTTGTCTTCAGTTGTTTTACATATTGTGTACAGGTCATCAGTAATTATTGTCAATATAGGTTTTCCGGTAGGCTGAATACCATGGTTTGGTTATCTAGAGTCAGACAAGAGTATCTTGTGTTTTTTTCAGACGTTTTCATTGCTTTTAGGGTGAAGGGTTCCTATTTCCATAATATTGTTGGTTTTCAGTAGTTTGGTACATGGCATCAAAAGTAGTCTATATGTAGGGTTTTCGGTCTGCTGAATGCAGTGGTTTGGTTATTAGGGCGAAGGAACACGATTTCCACAATATTGTTGGTCTTCAGTCGTTTGGTACATGACATCAAAAATAGCCTATATAGAGGGTTTTCGGTATGCTGAATACAGTGGTTTGGTTATTAGAGTCCAGCTTACACATTTCATACATTTTCATAAGTGTAGGGTCGGATTTTCGGAATATAGTCTGTCTTCAGTTGTTTGGTTACGTATTGCGTACAGGTCGTGAAGAATTATGTCTATCTTATAGCCAAGGTGATGAATATGTAATTTAGCGAGACGTGATCACCAGTATTGAGAATCAACTTACAAACCGAATATCACCCATGGTGCTTGAATAGTTAGGAAATATACGCCCGCTTATTTGAAGTCGCACAATATGCATGTACCTAGTGCTGGCATATCGGTAGGGTCATAATTTGTGAGGGGCAGGTGTCGTGAAGAGTGAAAGGTTGCTCACCGTTTAACGTGATCACGTACGGTTCCAAACTTGCACTGTTGAAACACCGTTCTCTTTCCAGCTATGGACGTTCGGACAACGTTACGAGCTCGTCCCCCGATCTCTTGTCCGATCCCAGACCACTGATAACCTGAATGACATCCAGTGCCGTGGACCTTTTCGCGTACACAGCAGCCCGCCAGACGATGATAACGTTGCCCACGTCGGATTCCTATATTTCCCCGACAGTGATGACACTACTCCAGACGCTCAATTGTATCTTGACGCGGTCGACGCTAACAGAACTGGACGCTCAGTCCGACTACTCTCGACAATTGATTGTCACAACTTCGATCTACCGTGTACACCGTCCATGCAATCCACGGATGTGATGAGGAAGATGACGATGAAACAGTCTTTGCTATTGCCTCGGTTCCTATCGCTGCGATTGTCGATACGGACGAATCCCACACATTGTATGATGTTATATTATAGTCTTTAACCATTGAAACACGACTTTGGTCATGCACCTCAGGCTCCAGAGACCTGAGCCTTGACTGCCTGCAACCGCACGCTCAGCCTTCTAGATGCGCATCTCCCATCGTCATTGAGGCTATGATTGGTGATTCGTTTGACCATTGGTTGTCCTATTGTCTCTCTTTGGTCTTTCGTTGATACCATGTACCTGGAACGACAAATAAGCGCCAACCACCCATTCATGGAATGCGATTTCATGACAGGGCGTGAACCGGGGGCAGCACCCAATCGAGCGGAGGTAGGTCTGATAATGGGGGCTGCCCCCGGTACAACTAGTTCAATTTCGCCTTAGTGTTTTCAAAAAACTATTGTTTGTGGGAGGGACAATGAAACCGAGGCATCAAAAATGTGTGGTGGTGCATGAACCGGGCTAACGCCGCGAAACAGGAGCTGTGCACCTCACCAATAACAACTATATACTTCAATCGGTTCCGGAGATAATGCTCTTTTCCTAAAATATATTTATTTTGGGCCTCATGGGCCATCAAAATTTTTTTGATCCAAAATCTTCAGCCTAACATATCGCCGTAACAAAGCATTATATAGTGTTGTAGAATCTTATTTGCTCTACAATATGGGCCCAATTTGATTCCGATATCTGCTCTAGTTCTAGGATACAATATATAACGTGATTTTCGTGCTCATTTGCGACCTGCCCCGATCCTTCGACCTGATTTTTCGAAGGAGAGATGATTAGAATCGGACTTTGCGCCTAGAGAGCGCGAGTCATGAGCTATGGCGCGAATCAATTCGCCCAGCCAAGTTGGCGTACGCGTGGCACCCTAAATACACAATAACGTACATTGTTAAATTTTACCACTATCCGGCTATTAAGAATTTATCGTTTCGCTCGTTTCACTCAGTACACTCAGCGTTAAGTTCGATTTAATTACGCGTCGTATAAAAAGTAAAAAATCCCTACGCTCAGAGATGGTATAGCTAGCATAGCGGACGAAAGACTTAAGCACTAACTGTTGGAAAAACTAGTATATATTTCTAAAAATTTTTATTGAATCTTTAATAGTTATTGTTTCAGCAAAACGGCATCCACATTCTTGGTCAGTTGATTTACGTAACAGCATCACAATTGCCAGGTATATTACGTGAAAGGTAAGTATTGTAGTTAATATTTATAGATATGCAGTTTTAAGGTCTCAAATTACTAAATTTTTCTACTTATATTAACATAATCTGCTTGAATTTTTTATATAATCATACGTTAAAAATATGCATCGTAAATTCGAAACTGTTTCAAATAACAGATTTTCAAAGCATTTTGAAGAATACGTTGGTTTTAATTTATTTCACACGAGATTATACATTTTTGGCTCAAAAAAGTTTGAGGCTGTATGGGGAATTTGAGTTTGTGCTATAGTAATACTTCGTGCCAAGATTGAAAAGTATCGTTCATGTAATATGAAAGATACCGAGGGTAAAATATACGCATTAAATTTAGGTTATATCTCTTGCTATCAGCCCCACGGTTTTCCTTGAAACTATCTACAAGCATGACACTAGTGCCCAAGCTTTCATACAAAAAAACAGTAGCTCTTTGGAAAAACAACAGCGAAGAGTAATAGCTTTTGTACTAGTTTTTAACCTAGCTGTATTCGTCGCTTCGGTGTCTCTGTGCTTTTTATGATTCATCGCTGCATTATGAAACAAAATGTGCAAGGAGTGTTAGCAATAATGAATTGTTCATAA
>JASANE010019492.1:0-10271 GCA_030248225.1 Trileptium ribeirensis
TGCTGTTGAAACTTCAGTGTCACGTGGAAGCCCTATCATACTCGGTAAAATTAACATCCGATGCAATGGAAACAATCACCGCTGCCGTAATTCCATCTGCAATAACCACCACTGTGCCGTCAACAACACCACCAGTAACTGATATCACTTCGCCAATGTCGCTTCCCGCAATGTGTCGCCTTTTAGCCAAGTTACAACTCCTGCCGCGGCTGACGATGACGAGGCGAATAGACGCAGGTGTATCGTCATTAGCGGATTGGGCGAACTCGGCGACGATTTAGCCGAAGCAACAAAGATCGTTAAGTTGTTAGATCCTTCCGCAATGGTTAAGCAAGTATTTATAATAGGACTCTTACATCCACCAGGACGCCAAAACATCTCGCAATCTCAACGGCGGCCACGACTCTTGAAACTGCGGTTACCTTCTTATAGTGTGGTCAACTCAATGCTCAACGAAGCTCGCACACTTCGTAACCATCCCCAGTACCGGTCGGTTTTCATTCTCCGCTTAATGTCTGACAATGATCGGTAACAAATTGCTGCATTTCACGCTAAAGGAAATGAAATGAATTCAATCGTGACCTTGAAGATGACTGCAACAACTCTGACAAATATGTCGTAGTTAAAGGGAAATTGGCAGTTTTTAAAGGTTGTTCTCATGTGAACGGACAATTAACTCGTGGAAATATTCGGAATTAAATTACTCCTTCTCTTCTGAGAAGAAAAACTATGTGTATCGTTAAACTAGTTGAAAGGGTTGCTCCTATGACGCCTAACTATAATCCGAATGCAAAAACATCAGACAGAATAACTGAAAATAAAAATCAAATCAGATATCTATATCTAAATGCTCGTAGTGTCTGCAACAAACTATCCGATCTTAATTTCACGCTATTATGTGGTAAATATGATGTACTGGCGATAGCAAAACTTGGCTGAATAATACAGTTCCAAACTCGCTTTTAGAGCAGAGTCACACATACCGCATTTTTTGGAAAGACAGGCAGCATTCGAGAGGTGGAGGTGTAGCTCTGTTTGTCAAAACCGCAATAACTGTGAGCGATGTTTCTAATAACACATCACGCATGGACCTTAACGTTGCTGCTGTAGATTTACTTATTCCAAGCAAACATCGAATCGTATGCCGTTATCACACTCCACACAACAATATTGACTACGTTTCCAGTATTATCAAATCGTTCAGGTTATTTTGTGATGCTTTCTGGCCAGTAACAATTGTTGGAGATTTCAACCTCCCTGATATTGACTGGTTAAATTACTCTTGACCATATAACCCAGTTAATGACTTATACGTGAACGATATTATGGAAATTGGCTTGGAACAACTGGTAAAGTTTCCTACACGAGGTAACAAAATATATACTTGATTAAGTTTTAACAACACGTCTGTCAATGTTCCTGTTGTTCAGGAGGGCGAAGGCTTTCTGTGTTGCGACCACGGTTTTGTTTTCATTAATTGGTAATTTTTGTAGTGACTCTATAAATCTGCAGTCAAAATTTTACTTCAAAAATTCTAATTTTAATGACATGAAACACTATTTCAACTGTGTTCGCTGGGAAGGGGTACTACGAGCTGCCCATAGTGTGGAAGAAAGATGGAACTGTTTTTATAATATTATGTACAATGCGTGTTGATTGTTTGTCGCCACAAAGAAATCAAACATCTCTGTGAAATAAAAATATCATGATTATATTAAAAATGATTTCAAAGAAAAGGGTACTTTGGCGACTTTCGAAGAAGTACGATGATTTTTCTACCTATAAATTGTGGAGCCGTAAATGCTCTAAAGCTATATCAAAATTTCAGAGAAATAAACGACACAAAATATTAACTCAGGCGATAAAAATAAGCTTTTTTAAATACGTTAATAGCAGGCGTTTTAGAAAAGTAAGCATAAGTACGTTGGAAAGCCCGCAAGGAGAGCTGATCTTCGACGACGAGGCCGGCTCAAAAATTTTAGCAAACACTTTCTCAAGTGTTTTCACCATAGATGATAAGCATTTGTCTTCTAATAATAATTCAGCAAACGTTCAATTGAGCTGGATTTCGTTCACTCCCGCCACAGTACATAAATACATGGGTAAATTGAAAAAGAAGCACAGTCACGCAACTGGCGAATTCACTCGGTATTTTTAAAGGAGTTGGGAGACATTCTGTGTTTACTGTTGTCACATTTTTGAGCAATCGTTTATCAATGGTATTTTACCAAGTATTTGGCTACATTCTGATATTATTGATATATTTTTGAAAAAGGATCTGCTCCATCAAACTACAGTCCAATTTCTCTAATTTCTAACCGCTGTAAGCTCATGTAATCCATAATTAATGACAAGATTACGGATCATTTCACGTCGAATAAACTATTATCAGGAAACCAACACGGCAACTTCCCATAACTGCCCCAAAATGCAAACTTATTTCTCATAGAAATAGTAACCGAATCCGTCGATATTTTACTTAAGAGTACCCTGTGCCACATGAATTCAAATACAATGATTTAGGTGTTTTTATTAATAAAAATATAAAAAACACCTCTCATTGCAGGGAGATTTCAGCTAAAGCATACCGAATCATATATATATTCCGCTGTTTCATGACAACATACAGTTCTGTTATGATTCACGCATACATTTCGTACCTAATACCAGTATTAGAATACGCGTGTCCGGTTTGGTTTTGCAGAAATTGGTATGGTCGAACGAGTACAACGCAATTTTACCCGACAACTTTTCGCTAGAGTTAGATGGCATGATATAGACTATGCTGAAAGGATTACGAAACTTAATCTTGAACCGCTAGAAGTAAGGAGGTTATAGTTTGACATAATAATGGTATATAAAATATTCCATAATAAAATCGACACTTGTCGTGATATGTTTCATGTGTCTGCTGTAACGACCAATAGAGGCCATGTCAAAAAGCTGGTTAAAATTAAATTTAAGACTAACACATTAAAACACCAGCCTCCACACTCAATTCCCATATATTTCCAACTCATGTCCTAGACTCACATAAAACTCCTTTAATTCTGTTACACCTTTAAAACTCTCCTACACTTAGCTAAGTCTTAAAATGCTCCTGCCAACTATAACAAATTTCCAACGTAACGCTATATTCCAACACATAGAGAACCTGTCATTTAAGATTGCATAATAAACACATACACACGTGATACCGAATATATATACGACATTATGATGCACTGCACTGTATCCAATATATTTTTAAGGTGTATTCACACTTCACGTATAGATACATACCGCACGTTAGCGTAAGCAACACATAACATCTAAGATAGTAAATACATGTACAAATTATAAACAGCAAATCCTATGTTGTAGCTTAGTTTTTGTAAACAACACGTACAGCTTCGGACGGGTTGAGGTCCAAGAGTGACAATGTAGGTAGTCCCGTTAGAGTATAGAGTAGATAGGTACGAACCGCTACACTGCATCAAAGATCCGCCTGCCGGTGTCGTCTGAAATTATTAAATATATAAGGGAAACCAATTCGCTCATATGAAGTAAAGTTAAGGGCTTCAGCTCGTCGTTTTTGGCGTTCTTGACTTAATATTCTCCCGGCTTCACATGAGGGAATTTGCTCACTTACGAGAGCGTTAGATGGAAGATCTAAAGGTCGCCTGTTTGATCCAGATTAGCGGCACCAAAATGTAACCTACGTGGCATCACAGGTGTTTAGTACCACTGTAGATTACACAAGAACTAACAGCAGGTTACTATACAGCAATGCCAACACCAAGGGCTATTTTATTTTTATGAGCATATTCCTGGGACCTTATTGTGTAGCACTTATAATGCAGATATTTTATTTTACACACCATAAGAATTTACAAATTCTACATACATTAAACACGTCAACGGCTGAACCATATTCAGTTTGATTGAGCAGCTTCAGAGGCAGACTGAGGCTCTGACCTAACTGAGCAACCATTTAAATACTCGAGCTATAAGTCTTACATTTTATCCCTATTGATTTCTCTAAGCGTTCGAAATTACGTATAAAGTTTTACAGGTTTTACTCTGGTTTCACTCCCGTAAAGCTCCCTCTTATACCTACGTGAATTTTAGTCTCTAAGGAATAAATTTGTGATTTTTCCCGAATCCTTAAGTATAAACAAATTTTAGGATTTTATCCGAAAATCAAACAGTAACACATACACATGTTCGCTAATGAAGGCCTAGTGCTTAGGGCACCCAAACTTAACACCCCAATTGCATATATTTCCAACTTATATCCTAGACTCACATAAAACTCGTTTAATTCTATTTCTCCCTTTAAAACTCTCCTACACCTAGCTAAGTCTTAAAACTGCTCTTGCCAAATATACAAAATTTCTAACATAACATTATATTCCAACCCATAGAAAACCTATCATTTAAGATTACCTAATAAACATATACACATGATACTGCACATATATACGAAATTCCAATGGATTCCAAAGTATCCTACATTTTTAAGGTGTATTCACACTTCACCTGTATGTACCTACCGCATGTTAGCGTAAACAACAAATAACATCTAAGAGAGTAAATACGTGTACAAATTATAAACAGCAAACCCTATGTTGCATCTTCGTTTTTGTAAACAACATCTACAGTTTCGTACGGGTTGAGATCCAAGCGTGACGATGAAAGTAGTCCCGTTAGGGTACAGAGTAGATAGCTACGAACCGCTACATTACGCTAGATATGCCTCTGCCAGGTGTGGTCCGAAATTATAAAATAAATAAGGGAAACAAATTTCTTCATGTTAAGTGAAGTTAAGGGCTTGGGCCCGTCGTGTTTGGGATTCACGACTTAATACGCCCCCCGGCTTCACATGAGGGAATTTGTTCCCACGAAAATATATCGTTACAAACCGACATAAAGTCATTTGCACGAGCAATCAACGATATTTTCGAGCGATTATATTCGTTGCGATCAAGTGGGTGCTTCAGTTCTCGACGACGACGTAGATTTGATCCGAAACTAGCGGCTATCAATCGTGTCTCGTGTGGCAATGACAACGATGCTGCAATTGCCGAATCATGATACCTGCAAGCACTCGTTCAAGTCGATCACCGATCGGAACTTTCGATTGGTCGCTGTCAATGCACAAACACTATGCAACGTCGCTCCGCGTACTATTGTTCATATTAGGGAAAGTCGAATCCAACCCTGAACCAACCTCCGATTAGCACAAATTGCGCAAAGCCCGGATGGCCGAGATTGTGCAGCGTCCCAACTATGACAACACACTTTTCAAGCTTCCGAAACTTCAGCTTGGACATAGACAAAAGTAGTAAAAGGCACACCTAGGTGACCATATCTTTGCGGCAATATATCATAATGGACTTTATTTATCTCCTATAACGGCGTGGATTTGATACAAAATTTGCGTATTTTTATCGAATTTAGTGCACTAATGGCCCAACGGTATGAGTTTTTATACCCCACGGCTATAGATACACATTTCAAAATTACAAAGGTCTTTTTCCCGTGTGAACTGGCAATAGCAATGGGTATGTTCTAGGTTAACATCGTGTATCAACCATTATGGACAGTTGAATGGTTTAAATAACCTAATTTTGAATCTGAAGGCTAAAGATGATGTTGAGGCTAGCTATTTTTAGCAAAGAAATTATCATCACAGAAACTAGTTATGGTCGAGTTTTTTCTATATCGTTTAGGTAATTCGTCGTTCCTTCATTAGACAGCTTTGTACTCTGCCAAGACAATCAAACGGTCTAGAAAGGCATTTAACAGCAACAATTATTACATTATAATAAATTTTTTTTATTTTGTGCCTATGTGAAGCCTAGATGAGCTAACATAATGTTGTCATTGTCAACATCTCACACCAGGAAATTGAAGTAAAAATAAATTCCACAGTAGTTAAATATTATATCATTGTAATTATTTTACACATCTATTATTGAGTCAACGATATACTCGAAGTTTCTAATCTTACTTCGAAGTTTTTAATTTTACACATAAAGTTCTCAATTTTACATATCAAATTACCAATTTCGTCCTTGTACTTTAGGCTCAACATTTTATTTGGAAATATCGATCTAAACCGTAATTCCTAACTAAATTGTTCATACATGGGCGAGCTCTGAGGTCCCCGCGGGATAGCGGGTGCTCGGAAAGGGGGGTCGTCACCAGGGGGATCAGTCGGTTGTCGGAATCAGGCTACCCTCAGAGGGGTCCGAATCTCAGGACAATAATCTTCTTCTTTCCCTAGCAGCTCTGAGATTGTTATATCAAATTCGCGAACATAAACTGAAAAAAGTATCGATTCCCGTTTACGTTCTAGAAATTTTCTTTAAAACTACAGTTATTATTAGTCGTAAAAGTTACGATTGATAAATTTTCAAACGACGTCATCTCACAACGGGAGGCGAGCCGCTACATGTTGTCTTTAAATGGGAAGACAAGTTTTAAACAATATATCAGGCAAGCAGGTATGTAGAAATTTCCACTGGGGGGGCGGTGGTAAAATTCATAACTAGCTAACAGGCCAATACACTTGCGCGACGCAAGCCACAAATTTATCACGTTTGTTTTAGTTCCAAGTTCAGAAAATTTTGCCGAGAAAAACTGGTGAGAGATTACACCCCCGCATTATTCCCCTTCGCTACATCTATGAGCTCAGGTTTTCTATTTTTGATACCAGCGGGGGTGATTTGTTTTGGAAAACAGTGTTATATAATACAACAGTTACTTTATTGCTATTGAAATATTAGTTATTAACAATTATAGCTTTCACAATAGGATAGTGACGAAATAAGGATTACGACTCTTGTAGGAAGTGAGCACTGTCAGATTCAAACGACGTCTTTTTTGCTGTTCTGTATTGAATTCAATTTCTGGCACAACAACATTATATTTTATTACAGAGAAAGCCAGACTTATTGTACAACGATATTGTGCATTGTTTCTATTCACATTCACACTATTCGTGTTAAGTGTAGACCTGACGAATAATCCGGAATATACGAAATCAATGTTTATATTCAGTCTACATTTATTGTGAATGACGACTATTTGAAATAAAAATGCCTTCATAGGTGCAAACTTTTTGCTCTAAGTTTGAGCTTAAAATTTGAAAAAGGTCAAATTTTTACTCATATTTGTGATGGAAAAATATTGCGGAATGCGATAATTGGCAATCCTTGAAAAGTAGCTATATTGATAATTAGGTAAAAGAATATGTTTGAAAAGTTTGAACTGTGGTTATATGTTGAAATTCACCAAAAATGTAAAAAGATGCTTTCAAATTTTATAAAATTTTGAGCTAAAAGTTTGAATAAGTGAACTCACCTATAGACTCAAAAAGTGCGAAACTAGAAATAAAGATTTTGTCTTATCACCTATTAAATGGATATATAAATCAGTCCTTTGCCATTTACATTATACAAGTAAGTTAGTTAAGTTGTGTTTTAACGACTATAGCTTTTTAGAACTGCTGGATTTTTGCAGCAAACATGTAAGTTCGTCCTCAACGGAACCAATGGTATTTTAGAGCCAAATTAGAGCTATTTTTCTATCCAACTAGAATAGATGTCGAAATGTTTTGCAAACTTTTGGGGGTCCTGCCTTCCCCTGAAATTTGCGCCTATGGTTTAACGGCTGTCACACAGCACCGTTAGAATCTTGATCTATAGAGAGGCAGTATTGAAATTTAGACGTCGTCGGTCTGAAACCGCCCAAATTTTACTGTTATCGTGGGTAACTTTACAAAGAGTGAGCCGACTTGGCTCAAGTGTTCAGAGCCTGATGGGTTTTGCATATCCATGGATGAGCAGACACCAGTACTTCAAGGTTATCGTGTTAATGTTTTATTGATATGTTATGAGACATTGAATACATAGCAACCCATGGTTCCCATATATAACGTCAGTATGCCCATATTCAATCATACCCAGCCTGGCGCTTTGTCCTCGACCAAGAATACGCCGCCATCCGGGTTTCCAGGTTATGCCAATGATCTCAGTCTCGTTCGTTGCATAGTCTAGAGTTTCATTTCTCTTATGGCATTGAATTTCTATCACTTCAGTGATATGTGGCGAAAGTGTGGTTCAGGTCCCTGGTAACTCGATGGATCCATGTTTCGGTGTGCCGTCCTCGTGGTAGATTCTAGGAAAGTGGATGTTGCTAATCAGTTTTCAGGCCACAATTGTGGGTATACTGAGTTGTTGACAGTCATTTGAGCACCATAGTTTGCACATATGTCTGCTATGCGAAACGAGTATATCATATACTAATATAATGTACCCATTTCATAGGTGCACAAAGTCTGGTGGCTTTTAGGGTAGATAGTTCCACCTAGTGCAGACCAAGGGAAGCTGAGAACTTTCCTTAGGATCCCCAATTTTCCTTTGAAATATGTAATTTACCTCATATTTGCTAAAAGTTTCCATGCGCAAGCGGAGTCGGCGGTGGTGGGGCAAATATGGCATGGAGGCCAACCCTTACGGAGGTAACCCCCTATGAGGACCCATTAGGAGAGCCTTAAGTTCCCCATACCCCCAAGTGGGGGCAACTGACATATCAACGGGGGTCTAGCCAGAGCTTGCCGCATGGGGAGCGAGGGTACAGCATTTGCTAGGTGGGGCACAGTGTAGCCAAACGTGCCGTCATAGACATGAATTTCGCTCTTTTGTCATCCTGCACGGAGGGGTGAGAACGCTTGGTTGCAAGGGGCGGGGGCTTTGACTACGCCACTGATCAATGGGGATCTAAGAAAATACAATTTTACCTGGTACTTAGCGCATAGTGTCACCTTAAACACAAGCAGTTACGAGTTCACTGTTGTCAAATTTGAAACTGACATACCCCCGACGCGGCGCTCGTATTTTCCTTTTTAATATTCTGGTTCAGGAGCGTCGTCAAAAGGTAGCACTAGATAGGCTATGTTTTATATTATACTTTGTGGACAGTCACACAACAGCTTTAGGAACCACTCACGCGCTGGCGCCGTTCCTGCTTAGGGTCTATATGCACGGACATATAACATTTTATTTGTACGAGTATGCATTAAATAGAGCATTATAGATAACATATATAATTATACATATGTATGCAGTAGGCATTATTTTTTCATGGTGATGTGTTTTTGTTTATGGCAAGATTTTGTGTGTGTTTCCGACAGGCTACGGGTTTTGCGATAATTCGCGCACGATATTTGGATTGCAAAAATACGAGTGCGCATTAGATCGATTATGTGTGTATGTTCTGCAAAGATAATTGTTTTTAGAGCGGTTCAATGACTGTGAAAGTGACAGTATAGGCTGACGGAAGTAGATGTTAGCATTCAGTTGAGTGCGTTCTGTCATAAAGCGTTATCGCTTCTCTCCGACGATATCTTCTATGTCAGGCAACAAGCCAGGGTACAAGAGGGGTGCTTGCCCTCCATCTTGAGAAAACAAATGAAATTCTTTAATGATGAATAAATACCATCTTCTAGTGAACTGTGTTCATAATCTCAAACTGGACAAATGTTTTCTTTGATTTTTGAAATTAGCAATGGCTATGTAAATTTCATGTCTTAGAACATTTGACAAATATAAAGAAATTTGAACCCCTGGAATTTACTTGCCTTTTTTAAATAAGTTTGACTTGCTGGCCTGGCCATTATTGCTTTTTGGCAAGCCATACCAATGCATCACTTTACGTATTAATATAAAAGTTTAGCTGTTATGTTGTGTGCACGTATATATCTATTTGAATTGTTGCTACTATACTATTTGTATTAGAACTATTCCGCATGGAGTCGCATATATGTAACAGCGTATATTGCGAAAGGATGCCTAACCGCACTAAATTGAAATTTTGTGGTAGGGCATAAGCGATTTTACGTGTGTTGCTTTGTAATTCGCTGGCTTTGCGAGGTTCCTGAAGTAATCGAAGAATAGCGTCTAGAGTATTGGGTAGCGTGCGAGTCTCGCACCAAAGAACTATCAGGGTTCAATCCGCCGTCGTTCCTTAATTTAGTTCGACATTGTACGAAATACACATTCATATTGGTTAAAGAGTTAAATTACAACGCGATCAAGTCATTTTATTTTGTTAGCACATTATTGGTTAGCAGAATAGAGAGTCTTATTTTTCGCATTTTTACGGAATACTGCATCTTATTGCGGGAGTTATGAGAAAAAGCCGTCTTATGTCAGGCTTTAACACATCACGCCAACTTATCCTTGGCGTTACAGTACTACATTATCTCACAAGGTCGTTGGGAG
>JASANE010019493.1:0-12200 GCA_030248225.1 Trileptium ribeirensis
GCATATGCTAAGTGGTCCATGAGATGTTAGCCATCAGGGCCCAGCAAGAGGGGGGCCCACTTTTCGACAAAGCTTTCCTCCTCTGCTTGTTGCAAATCGTTTAGTACCCATTATATCTTTGTGCTGCGCATATGCTAAGTGGTCCATGAGATGTTAGCCATCAGGGCCCAGCAAGAGGGGGGCCCACTTTTCGACAAAGCTTTCCTCCTCTGCTTGTTGCAAATCGTTTAGTACCCATTATATCTTTGTGCTGCGCATATGCGAAGTGGTCCATGAGATGTTAGCCATCAGGGCCCAGCAAGAGGGGGGCCCACTTTTCGACAAAGCTTTCCTCCTCTGCTTGTTGCAAATCGTTTAGTACCCATTATATCTTTGTGCTGCGCATATGCTAAGTGGTCCATGAGATGTTAGCCATCAGGGCCCAGCAAGAGGGGGCCCACTTTTCGACAAAGCTTTCCTCCTCTGCTTGTTGCAAATCGTTTAGTACCCATTATATCTTTGTGCTGCGCATATGCTAAGTGGTCCATGAGATGTTAGCCATCAGGGCCCAGCAAGAGGGGGGCCCACTTTTCGACAAAGCTTTCCTCCTCTGCTTGTTGCAAATCGTTTAGTACCCATTATATCTTTGTGCTGCGCATATGCCATGGGGTCCACGAGATGTTAGCCATCAGGGCCCAGCAAGAGGGGGCCCACTTTTCGACAAAGCTTTCCTCCTCTGCTTGTTGCAAATCGTTTAGTACCCATTATATCTTTGTGCTGCGCATATGCTAAGTGGTCCATGAGATGTTAGCCATCAGGGCCCAGCAAGAGGGGGGCCCACTTTTCGACAAAGCTTTCCTCCTCTCCTTGTTGCAAATTGTTTAGTACCCATTATATCTTTGTGCTGCGCATATGCGAAGTGGTCCATGAGATGTTAGCCATCAGGGCCCAGCGAGAGGGGACCCACTTTTCGACAAAGCTTTCCTCCTCTGCTTGTTGCAAATCGTTTAGTACCCATTATATCTTTGTGCTGCGCATATGCCATGGGGTCCACGAGATGTTAGCCATCAGGGCCCAGCAAGAGGGGGCCCACTTTTCGACAAAGCTTTCCTCCTCTGCTTGTTGCAAATCGTTTAGTACCCATTATATCTTTGTGCTGCGCATATGCGAAGTGGTCCATGAGATGTTAGCCATCAGGGCCCAGCAAGAGGGGGCCCACTTTTCGACAAAGCTTTCCTCCTCTGCTTGTTGCAAATCGTTTAGTACCCATTATATCTTTGTGCTGCGCATATGCTAAGTGGTCCATGAGATGTTAGCCATCAGGGCCCAGCAAGAGGGGGGCCCACTTTTCGACAAAGCTTTCCTCCTCTCCTTGTTGCAAATTGTTTAGTACCCATTATATCTTTGTGCTGCGCATATGCGAAGTGGTCCATGAGATGTTAGCCATCAGGGCCCAGCGAGAGGGGACCCACTTTTCGACAAAGCTTTCCTCCTCTGCTTGTTGCAAATCGTTTAGTACCCATTATATCTTTGTGCTGCGCATATGCTAAGTGGTCCATGAGATGTTAGCCATCAGGGCCCAGCAAGAGGGGGCCCACTTTTCGACAAAGCTTTCCTCCTCTGCTTGTTGCAAATCGTTTAGTACCCATTATATCTTTGTGCTGCGCATATGCGAAGTGGTCCATGAGATGTTAGCCATCAGGGCCCAGCAAGAGGGGGCCCACTTTTCGACAAAGCTTTCCTCCTCTCCTTGTTGCAAATCGTTTAGTACCCATTATATCTTTGTGCTGCGCATATGCCATGGGGTCCACGAGATGTTAGCCATCAGGGCCCAGCAAGAGGGGGCCCACTTTTCGACAAAGCTTTCCTCCTCTGCTTGTTGCAAATCGTTTAGTACATATATCTTGGGGATGAAGGCAAAAGACAGGCCCAGCGACCCCCCCCCCCCCCCCCATTATATCTTTGTGCTGCGCATATGCTAAGTGGTCCATGAGATGTTAGCCATCAGGGCCCAGCAAGTTTGGGACCACAAATCGACAAAACTATACTCATATACTTCTTGCAAATAGTAAAGTACAAATTATATCTTTGTGCTGCGCATATGCTAAGTGGTCCATGAGATGTTAGCCATCAGGGCCCAGCGAGAGGGGACCCACTTTTCGACAAAGCTTTCCTCCTCTGCTTGTTGCAAATCGTTTAGTACCCATTATATCTTTGTGCTGCGCATATGCTAAGTGGTCCATGAGATGTTAGCCATCAGGGCCCAGCAAGAGGGGGCGCCACTCTCGACAAAGCTTTCCTCCTCTGCTTGTTGCAAATTCGTTTAGTACCCATTATATCTTTGTGCTGCGCATATGCCATGGGGTCCATGACATTTTAGCCATCAGGGCCCCAGCAAGAGGGGGCCCACTTTTCGACAAAGCATTCCACCTCTGCTTGTTGCAAATCGTTTAGTACCCATTATATCTTTGTGCTGCGCATATGCCAAGGGGTCCAAGAGATGTTAGCCATCAGGGCCCAGCAAGAGGGGGCCCACTTTTCGACAAAGCTTTCCTCCTCTGCTTGTTGCAAATCGTTTAGTACCCATTATATCTTTGAGCTGCGCATATGCCAAGTGGTCCATGAGATTTTAGCCATCAAGGCCCAGCAAGAGGGGGCCCACTTTTCGACAAAGCTTTCCTCCTCTGCTTGTTGCAAATCGTTTAGTACCCATTATATCATTGTGCTGCGCATATGCCAAGTGGTCCATGAGATGTTAGCCATCAGGGCCCAGCAAGAGGGGGGCCCACTTTTGGACAAAGCTTTCCTCCTCTGCTTGTTGCAAATCGTTTAGTACCCATTATATCTTTGTGCTGCGCATATGCTATGGGGTCCATGAGATGTTAGCCATCAGGGCCCAGCAAGAGGGGGCCCACTTTTTGACAAAAAATCGCCAGAAACAGGGCTTTTAATTTATGGTCACCCGCGATTTTTCCTCATGCTCCATTTTCATTCACCCATCGTTTTCGAATAGCGTGCTGTGCCCCTATTAGCCTTAGATAAGCCACACAGGTTCAATATGTGTGAGCATTTTTGAATATATGCAACACGACGTAGTCATAAGTCTTCTCGACCTGTTGAAAGCCTTGATTTACAAAAACCATTAGTTATGATTCAAGAAAACTTGATTTCCAATTCAAACCAACGTTTAAATGTTTAAAACGAAATAATACCAAACGTCTTTTCACGGCACATAAATAAAGAAGGGATATCGATCGAGATGCTGTTACCCGGATAGCCTACCTTCGTTCGATACTTGGAGGGTAGTCTGCGCCAAACCTCCAAGCCAAACCACATACCCTGCAGTCAATTGTTAGAATATATGGTCTTTCTGGAACCATCCTAAAAACCTTAACGCTAAGGCTGGGTAATTTCGAAGAAAAAGCGACGCCTTATCTGATAAACCTCCTGTGCGTGTATATATATAGTTTATTTTGTGTATGTAATGTATTATGTAACGTATATATTGTAATGTAATGCTATTATGTCACATGTTCATCATTTCAATTGAAATCAAACATTTCTGAACGCATGATACCCGTCCAAATTCTACAACGCTTTGGACAGAACAATGATAACGTCAGACTGGTCCGTAACCAGTTTTAAACTTATGGAAGGTGTCGCCCTATTGGACAGAGTGCCTGGCATAACCAAACGGTACTACTTACCTAATTCTTTTACTGTGAGTGCAAATGTGAAAATGCCCGAAGCTTTGGACAGAACAATGATAACGTCAGACTGGTCCGTAACCAGTTTTAAACTTATGGAAGGTGTCGCCCTATTGGACAGAGTGCCTGGCATAACCAAACGGTACTACTTACCTAATTCTTTTACTGTGAGTGCAAATGTGAAAATGCCCGAAGCTTTGGACAGAACAATGATAACGTCAGACTGGTCCGTAACCAGTTTTAAACTTATGGAAGGTGTCGCCTGATTGGACAGAGTGCCTGGCATAACCAAACGGTACTACTTACCTAATTCTTTTACTGTGAGTGCAAATGTGAAAATGCCCGAAGCTTTGGACAGAACAATGATAACGTCAGACTGGTCCGTAGCCAGTTTTAAACTTATGGAAGGTGTCGCCCTATTGGACAGAGTGCCTGGCATAACCAAACGGTACTACTTACCTAATTCTTTTACTGTGAGTGCAAATGTGAAAATGCCCGAAGCTTTGGACAGAACAATGATAACGTCAGACTGGTCCGTAACCAGTTTTAAACTTATGGAAGGTGTCGCCCTATTGGACAGAGTGCCTGGCATAACCAAACGGTACTACTTACCTAATTCTTTTACTGTGAGTGCAAATGTGAAAATGCCCGAAGCTTTGGACAGAACAATGATAACGTCAGACTGGTCCGTAACCAGTTTTAAACTTATGGAAGGTGTCGCCCTATTGGACAGAGTGCCTGGCATAACCAAACGGTACTACTTACCTAATTCTTTTACTGTGAGTGCAAATGTGAAAATGCCCGAAGCTTTGGACAGAACAATGATAACGTCAGACTGGTCCGTAGCCAGTTTTAAACTTATGGAAGGTGTCGCCCTATTGGACAGAGTGCCTGGCATAACCAAACGGTACTACTTACCTAATTCTTTTACTGTGAGTGCAAATGTGAAAATGCCCGAAGCTTTGGACAGAACAATGATAACGTCAGACTGGTCCGTAACCAGTTTTAAACTTATGGAAGGTGTCGCCCTATTGGACAGAGTGCCTGGCATAACCAAACGGTACTACTTACCTAATTCTTTTACTGTGAGTGCAAATGTGAAAATGCCCGAAGCTTTGGACAGAACAATGATAACGTCAGACTGGTCCGTAACCAGTTTCAAACTTATGGAAGGTGTCGCCCTATTGGACAGAGTGCCTGGCATAACCAAACGGTACTACTTACCTAATTCTTTTACTGTGAGTGCAAATGTGAAAATGCCCGATACTAAACATCGACTATTTCATAGGTTGTGGTTGCATGATTGACACGAAAATTCAATATCAAGGTTTCGCAAAGTTTCATTCGAATAAATAAATTTAATTTAGAAATAATTTAGAACTGACCGAAATTCTCCGAAACTTTTATTATTTGGCAGTTATTTTTTGTATACAGCTATAATTTAAATTGTTTGTTATAATTATTTTTGTAAAAATATTAAAACTTGTTTAGATGCAATATATAATTATATTTATATATATATATTGATATATTGATATATTGATATCGATATTATATATTGATACAGCGAATTTATATCTATAAATATATAATAGATAGAAACAGCGATAAATTATCCAAATATATATTTATAGCATATTTTCGATATTTTAGCTGTGACGTAAAACTGCATATGCATGATAATACTGTCAACTTTTAAATTGTAGGGAGCTTCATTTATAGATGTGAACAATGTATGAGTAAACTTAAGCTGCGCCGCCTACCATTATCTTTTGACACAATGTACTTAGTATATTTGGTAATCAGTGAAAAATAAACCCATTTCACAAGAGTCAAAACTGTATCAACTGCATTAAAAATTTATATCAAACAGCAATTTTTTTACAAATAGCATAATTTAAAAGCAAGTACTGTTGTTTTTGTATATTGCCTTATTCGTAAAACTAATTCGGTTGCAGTTTTAGCACGAATCATTTAGTATACATTGCTGTACGTGATTTAATCTGATATAATTCAGCAAAGTACAGCTTAAAACCACTGTGAAAGCAATGCTGTTATCGATATACTAAGTATAATAAACCTAACTAAGCGTTAATAGTCGTCTCCTATAAGCTTCAATCAATGTATAAGTCATGCGTCTAAGACTGTAACAAAAGTCAGGAACACCTCCCCATGAATCCTTATGGGCTAAAACGGTTTTCCCTAAAAACGATGATATTACATTACGCCTTTCCGGGTAAAATTGGTAAAACTAACTGTAACTAATCAACTAACTGTAACTTGATGATGTTTGTATATCAATTCTATTTTAATATGTATCATGAAATATTTGAAGAGAAATTTTAAATTATATAAAATATTATTTAAAAAATAATATTTATATTTATAATTTCATAAAATATTACAATAAAAATTTATATAAAAACTAAATAAGAGAATATTTTGAACGCAATCGTATTCATTGTCGCTGTGTTCAAATAATCAAACCGGGCAAACCTAAACCAAAGACTAAGCCTAACCGGTAAAGATATTTTGTTTCACTAAATGACATGTCAACGCAAAAATTATGTTTGGCAGTAATACCCAATTATCTCTGTTTCGTGTGCTGTACCGTTTCAACACCTTGAGAATAATGTGAAAACAGAGTCTCAATGTGATGCTGTGGTAAGACTTGAATAATTTTTATTAATAAATTTATATATTATATATTATAAATTATATATATATATAATATTATATATTAATATATTCTAAATTAATTATATTAATAAATTCTTCAGTTATTAGGACTACGTTCGCATTCCCACGGTTGTTTTGTCTTTGAAGACTCCAAATCTTAATACTTCAAAAAAAAAAATTTTTTTTCACTATTAAGTGACTACACAAACCACCAAACATTAAGTCCTTTATCTGCGAATCCTAGCCGTCAGCCAAATTTAGTGTAAGACCGAAAAGGCTTAGTATGCTTAAATATCCGATAAACTTTTCCAACCTTAAGTCTTACTACTTTAGTTTTGACTTCAAAAATATAAGCAGGTGTAGCTCAACTTAGTACAAACAAGTTATTATTGTCATCAATTCGGTCGTTGATACGTGGCGGATAAACTTTGAATAAAATATTAGGAGTCTTCTGCGAGAAACAATATTTTAATAACAACTCATAATTTTGGGTAAAATTCATGCGATTACCTCGCTAATACAAAATGAATATAAACGTTTCAAAGTTAGTTTTGCTTAAAATTTGTGAAAGTTGTAAAATTATAAATTTGAACACTAAACCTTTTTGTTTTTAGTTCTTTAAGGATTTAGTAAATGCTCCTACGGTTTTGTTATGTAATGAAAACGGTCGCAGCGTTATTAGATCCCTTTGTTATCCTGTGACTCAGGAAGCTCAACTTGGAACCTTTGATAATTACAGAATGCAGACTAGCGTTCCGCGGATACTGAGGTGATCCCCCAATTAGTCAAGTGAAGGGACAAAAAGAAGGGCAGGCCACGAGGAAAAACATCCCCATAGCCAAATCACGTCCACATAGCCACATCACGTCCCCATAGCTAAATCACTTCGTCATAGCCAAATCACGTCCCCATAGCCAAATCACGTCCCCATAGCCAAATCACGTCCCCATAGCCAAATCACGTCCCCATAGCCAAATCACGTCCCCATAGCCAAATCACGTCCCCATAGCCAAATTACGTCCCCATAGCCAAATCACGACCCCATAGCCAAACCTTGCCTTAAACTTTTGGTCTTGCAAGCGAACTCTTACTGTTAAAATTTTCTGCAAAGCCTTCGACCCGGTTACACTCTTACGCCTCACGGTAAGAATCTTATGGCCCAGGAATCTGACGTAGGCCGGGGGAATCTGCGCCACGGAGGCGCGGAGCATTACGAGAGCAGACTCCAAGCAGGGTAGAGTTTGCTTTCTGTTGGTGAGTAAGCACCTATCGATAGACCCTCAAGGCGACACTGGATCCACTACTGAACCTAGCCGCACTTAGGCTGACTCTGTTCTGCTCGCTTTTAGTATCTACCTATGCTAAAATTTGCAGAACCTATTAAACTACCCTATACATTTATTCATGTTTATTTTTAGACTTATAAGAAGAAATATAAATTACAGATATATAAGCAAAAATGCACATATATAGATGATATACGGCAAAGTTGCAGAGATGTCAGGCAAAAAAATTAGTTTTAAAACTTTATTTTTTCGATCAAACCCATACGATTGATAGATAGATATATATAGATAGAAAGCGACAAAATCAGAAAATAGACCACAACTGAGCCGAGCGACTGGACCGTTACCGACCGCTGAGTGAATAATGTTAATACTTGGAAGAAGGAGAATAAGAAAGTTTTGAGTATTAGGTTTTAGCTATTTTACTACAACAAATACATGGTTTAGCTTAATTTGTCGGAAAAACCTATACAAGTTTTCGGTCTTATGGTCTCAAGGGAATGTTGTGGCAAGAGTAGGAATAAAAAAAACAAATTATTTTAGGTTACATGTATAAATAGGGATTAGCCAAGATCGGGGGACGAAACGAGGGCGTATTCCTTCCCGTGAAGGAACTCATAAATCGAAAGTACTCGCCTATGTGCGCTAGATGCGTTTAAGATTTTTTCTCAAGAAAAAATTCAATGTCCCTACTGATAAATCTTCGGTTATATGCCTCTCATATACCTTATTTGTATATAATATAAATATACTTGTCGTCTATCATATAAATATATATTCATTTGCTTAATGTATATATATATTTTTAACTTTCTCCAGAATACAAAGTTTTCAGACTATCGGGTAATTTGTAGATGTAACGATGGTAAAAAAGACATCGTTGACTATCGGGTAGTTCCCTTCTGCAACATGATTAATTTAGCCTAAATAAAACGGACAAAAGAACCCACCGAATAAAATTAAATTGATATTGATACTAAAAGTATAATATTGAAGTTGGGTTTTTTGGAATATGGTTTCTGAGCTGGACCATGAGCTGAGCTGAATTTATGGTTATTACTGGGTGTTATTGAATTTTTGTGAAACTCTGAAAGTGTAATATTATAGTTTATGATAAAAGAATAACTTTATTTAAGATAACATGATTGTTTAGGGTATCAGAAATTATTGACAAAGGTGGGTGAGATTTTAACCTCAAAAGTTTTGTTATTGAAATATTTAAAGCATTAATTAGCCAACATTTTACACCAAAGTAACAAATAAAAGCTACACAATTAGGAAAATATTGACGCATAGCAAGGTAATAACTCTCAATTTTGATATAGGTAAATTTTAAAGCTCACATCATAGTTCAAAATTTCGGCAGAGGTTGTTTCTGTCAAATCCATAATTACAACGATATTTTGAAAACAAAATTTTCTTCTTGTTCAAGTGATACATATTCCCGTAACAAGTTCAACGATGTAAATTATGATTCCAGGTAATAATCCTGGGATATTTTGACTTGTTTCACATAACTCAGCCGCTAAGCGTTAATAAGCCGTATTTATAACAAAGTATTATAAGCTAATACTCTAGCAATTATCTTAGTTAAACTGATTACCAGTGTAGCGCTATTATAAGCTTAGGCAATATATGTGTTTTATAGTCAAATAATCGAAACTGTATATCGATTACGCGAATGCAAATTTTATAGCAAAATTTATTCTTTACGTTAAGTAAGTGACAAGATACATTATTCTGAAAGTAGATGATAGTCTCTGTAATTAACTTTTCCGCGTTGTTAAGTTTCAATAGGTTCGTTCGCGGTAACAACTTCCTGGTTTTGCGCTTCGTATATGTCGAGCGGTGTAATATATCGTTAGAATTTCACCAAGTCTGCCTTTATATTATTTTATAAATACTTATCATCCAAGCGGTAACAAGTTCCTGGTTTTGCGCTTCGTATATGTCGAATGGTCTAATATATCGTTAGAATTTACCAAGTCTGCCTTTATAGTATTTTATAAATACTTATCATCCAAGCGGTAACAAGTTCCTGGTTTTGCGCTTCGTATATGTCGAGCGGTGTAATATATCGTTAGAATTTCACCAAGTCTGCCTTTATATTATTTTATAAATACTTATCATCCAAGCGGTAACAAGTTCCTGGTTTTGCGCTTCGTATATGTCGAATGGTCTAATATATATCGTTAGAATTTACCAAGTCTGCCTTTATAGTATTTTATAAATACTTATCATCGAAGCGGTAACAAGTTCCTGGTTTTGCGCTTCGTATATGTCGAGCGGTGTAATATATCGTTAGAATTTCACCAAGTCTGCCTTTATATTATTTTATAAATACTTATCATCCAAGCGGTAACAAGTTCCTGGTTTTGCGCTTCGTATATGTCGAATGGTCTAATATATCGTTAGAATTTACCAAGTCTGCCTTTATAGTATTTTATAAATACTTATCATCCAAGCGGTAACAAGTTCCTGGTTTTGCGCTTCGTATATGTCGAGCGGTGTAATATATCGTTAGAATTTCACCAAGTCTGCCTTTATATTATTTTATAAATACTTATCATCCAAGCGGTAACAAGTTCCTGGTTTTGCGCTTCGTATATGTCGAATGGTCTAATATATCGTTAGAATTTACCAAGTCTGCCTTTATAGTATTTTATAAATACTTATCATCCAAGCGGTAACAAGTTCCTGGTTTTGCGCTTCGTATATGTAGAGACGGTGTAATATATCGTTAGCAATTTCACCCACGCTCTGCCTTTATATTATTATAAATACTTATCATCCAAGCGGTAACAAGTTCCTGGTTTTGCGCTTCGTATATGTCGAATGGTCTAATATATCGTTAGAATTTACCAAGTCTGCCTTTATAGTATTTTATAAATACTTATCATCCAAGCGGTAACAAGTTCCTGGTTTTGCGCTCTGATATGTCGAGGGTGTAATATGGATTGATTTAGACCATGAGTCTGCCTTTATATTATTTCATAAATACTTATCATCCAAGCGGTAACAAGTTCCTGGTTTTGCGCTTCGTATATGTCGAATGGTCTAATATATCGTTAGAATTTACCAAGTCTGCCTTTATAGTATTTTATAAATACTTATCATCCAAGCGATAACAAGTTCCTGGTTTTGCGCTTCGTATGTCGAATGGTACATTGTATTCGTTAGAATTTCACAATTATCCTTACTGTTATCAATAATATAAAGGCAGAACTTGGTGAAATTACTAACAATATATCTAGACCAAGGTTGGTATACCGAAGCGCAAAACAGGAACTTGTTATGCACTTTGGAATGATAAGTATTTATAAAATACACTATAAAGGCAGAAAACTAATTAAATTGTAACGATATCAACCCATTTGCGACATATTGGAAGCGCAAAACCGGGAAGTACCGCTTGCGAAATGGATAAGTATTTATAAAATGATATAAAGGCAGACTTGGGTGAAATTCTGACGATATATTACACACTGAAGCGCAAAACTGCTGCCGCTTGGATGGATAAGTTGTTATAAAATACTGCTATAAAAGGCAGACTAATTAACAATATATAAACTAGTTCAACATATACGAAGCGCAAAACCAGAACTGTTACCGCTTTGGAAAGATGATAAGTATTTATAAAATAATATAGAAGGCAGAGTTGGTGAAATTTGTAAGACGATATATTACACCGCTTCAACAAAGCGCAAAAACAACTTGTTACATGACCTTTAGAAATACAGTATGATAAAGGTTTCATTAAATTGTAAGACAATATCAGAGTTTATATACATTTAGAAAACTGCAGGGAAAACATTACCGCTTGCATATTTTTGTAAAAATAAAAATTAGTGAAATTGCCTAACATAGTTCAACATATACAGTCACAAAACCAGGAAACTGTACCACTTGGAATGATAATAATATTTATGAATACTATAAAGGCAGACTTGGTAAATTCTAACGATATGCTGGAGCCCGTTGGGTACTGTGGAAGCGCAAAACCAGGAACTTGTACAACTTGAATAATAATATTTATAAAATAGTGTGAACTAGTTCAAAATTAACAATATATTACACCGCTCGACGTATACGAAGCGCAAAACAGAACTGTTACCGCTTCGATGAGACAGTATTTTTTTATAAAATTGCTGGAAAAATTTTCAGACTTGGTAAATTATTTAACGAGAAATATCATTTGCTGGAGTTAAAACTCAGAACCTACGCTTGCGAAATGATAATATTTTATAAATATAAAGGCAGACTTGGTCAAAAAACTAACGATAATATACACCGCGCTGCGAAGCGCAAAACCAGGAACTTGTTACCGCTTGGATGATAATAAGTATTTATAAAATACTATAAAGGCAGAGAAATTTTCGTAATATATTGCCGAGACCGTTGCGACATATACGAAGCGCAAAAGCCGGAACTGTTACCACTTTTGGATGATAAGCTGTTTCTCAAAATAGATATTAGAGGCAGACTTCGGTGAAATTCTAACGATATATTACACCGCTCGACATATACGAAGCGCAAACCCGGGAAGTGT
>JASANE010019494.1:0-66898 GCA_030248225.1 Trileptium ribeirensis
ACTTTCGCCTTATGTGTAATATTAATCATATACTCCTAACTTAAGACATGTCGGCATCATCTGTGATATTTTGCTTTGCTCATTGATACACTTTGTTTATTATATATATCTAAAGTATCTTATAATTGCTTATTCCTTCTATAGGCTTATAAACGGCTTACATGATATTTTTTGTGTCCTTCACAATTGTTGTATTTCATATTTATTCTCGAATTTTTTTTTGGTGTGGTAGTGCAGCAAATGTGTGGGATTCTCGATCAATACCCGCTTGATATTTGCCAGAGATTTTGCCGAGATTTTCGCAGATTAAGAGTTTTTGGATAATTGCAAATCATGCCGTGCCAAGACCTTTTTCTGTTATTGTTTACGAATATCCAATATTTTGGCATTGTTTAATGAATTCTGCAGATCAAATGCATTACGGACCGCCGTATTTTGCTAGTATTGTCAAAAGGATTAATTAAAATATTTATTCTAAGTCTTCACTGGCATAACACTGATCGGATAGTCTCCCATGTTCTTCAAAATCATTTCAATCCTTTGTTAGATTTGACTGTCAGTGAAAAAATTGTCAAAAATTTCGTTTATTCAGCTTATTTCCGTTTTGGTTATGAAATTTTAGTCAAGATTTATATTTTTTGTATGCAAAATGATTTTAACCATTAATTATTGCTACTATTTGTAATACTAAAATTACACCTTAACGCCTGAATATACTTCTACTATTTTATAGTCAAAGCAGATAAAAATATGGAAATATAAATTTTTCTCCCTTTTACTTTGAAATTTTCCCTGAGAATGAACATGGGCCCTTCACCGAAGTTCCGAAGGACAGTCGGTGTTGAATATTTTATATGTGACCGGGATATTTGATATTTACACCTTACTAATATATTTCCATTGAAAGATGTTTGTTGAGCTTTACTTGAAACAGTTGTTGTATTGTGCCGTACCTCTATATCTGACATGATATAGCATGTAATGGTTTGGTTTACTTTTGCCTCTATATATCGGTTTCGTTCGTATATATTGACACATTTGTCGCAGCGTACGCGGTGTGGTGATATTTCGTTGTTATTTGTTCGCTTTGCAAGGTTCTTTAAGGAACCGAGTAATAGCTGCTACATAGCGTAGTGCCTAGTGTACCCGAGTGATCTAGGATCAATCGCGGTCGGAGCAAAAGTGTGTTCGAGATTTTGCAAGCTGCCCATGTCACATTAGAGGCCGGACTTTATAAAGTCAGAAAAACGAACAGCTTAGAGCGGTAGGTTCGGGGCGGCAACCCCCCATCTTAGGCATAGGCATAGTACATGCCTCATATAGGTTCCTCAGCTAATTCTTTAGGCTTAGCATATCGAGAACGGCATACCGTGTATTTCACCTCCGATCCTAAAGGGCACATTGGCCGTGCAAGCCATGCTTTGGTTTAAGGAGGAAAGTGATATACACATTTTTGCATTATAATATACAATTAATGACATTCCATGCTAACAATGTTACGTATTTGTGGCGCCAATATTTATCCGTTTATACTCTACTGGTATAGTTTTATTGTATACGCTAATAAATTTATCCCGGATATATCTAGTGCTTTTTGTTTTTCGTGTATATAAGTACGTTTAACGTATTTAAAATAATGAGCGATGTAGGTAAAAGTATGATTTGCGGTCGCGTAAAAATATATATTTGTGGGAGTGCCTAAAATAAATCCTTTTTATATTTAGTTGCTTCGTGTATCGTTGTGTCATGTTGACGTCCATGTTGAAGAAGACACTATGGAAAAATCGTGGCTTAAGGCCATTTGTATGTTATCGGACTATCCAATTCAATGCTCCACTCTGAACGGATTCCCACGTCTTTGGCTGGGGCATATTCAAGATTTTGTTGTGGCTCTAAATTTTTACTCTTTTGATAACTTTTCCGCGATTTGTTCCAAATTTCCTTCGGTTTGGCTTAAAATTTTCCGGTCGCCTGCGGGGGAAGGATATCAGGTTACATGCCCGACAAGAACGCACCGACTGAAGGGGTCGAGGTTCAGAGGGATAATCCCCCAACGAGCATGTATGGAAACAGCGTTAAATGCTAGATATGGTCATGTAGTGGATCGCTTACCGGGTGCCCAACACTAGCCTTAGTATTTAGTCAACTGCTTCCGCAAACCGATCTATACAGCCACACAAAACAACTACAAGTTCGGAAGTAGAAAAGGAAAATGTGCCATCATAGGGAGCCTATATAATGACAGAAAATATATATCGCTGGGTTTGCCGTAAGTAGTGCTAAACTTTAATTCTGCAATAAAAGTAAGTTTGACCCCTTTTGTTCCTGAATTCAAAGATGACCACATACACTATTTCTCCAAAATTTTGCGTACTTTTTCGCGATAAAAATAGTTTCGGGTAGGTCAATTGTATTGATAGTATTGTCAATTTTTCGTACAGTGGGAAAGAAATTTTTGCTGTAGAAAGTCCAGAACTAAGTTCGATTTTTCGAGAAAAATAGGGAAAATAACAGAGTTGCACCTGTTTTATACATATAATCCACAAGTCATATTTCTGTAATGCATTTTCTAATCGCTGCGCTTGTAGAGTTAACACCTCTATGTCCACTTAACGCGTCTGTGTGTTAATTAGGATTTTAGCTAGGGTTTGTCGGCGACAGTGATAAACGTAAGCCATAATGAAACCAGGGTTGAGCTTTGCATTCTGACAAATCAACCTATAATCCTGCAGAAGCCGGCCGTTAAATCAGAGATAACTCCCCACAATAATGGACTTAGAGATAAAAAAGTAAATAATATCAATTTTGATAACAAACTTGTATGTCGCTAAAATCCCGGGGTTTATGTAAGCATCACAGCTCTGATTAAATTTCAGGGCCAGCATATTGAGAACGGGACTACAACAGCATTTAATCTATAGTTCTAGGAGTTAGATTGGAATTTAAACTTTCTTTGAAGGCACAAAAGCTGATTAGTTTGGAGAGATATATTCGGCATTCACGTTATAATGTCACCGCTGTAGTTGGTGACGTACGACATTCTGATTTATGCCATATACTGTGCCATAACTTCATGCATTCAATAGTGTATCAATCTAATATTTGTCCCGTGCATTGATAAAACTCCTGCCCTTGTTATAACTTGTCCATCTAAAGTTACCTGCATTCAGAATTGGTCTAAAATTCTTATCGAATAAACCGCCTCGAAGCAAGACCACTCGATTGTAAAGCTTCGTTAGGACCGCGCGCTATTCCATGAGAATTCAGAAACACACTAGGTGACGTTTTCCGAACCAATAGATGAGCTTAGTATCGCTGATTTGGGCCATCTCGAAATCGTTGCTTCCTGCTGTCGTCTTTTTATGGAAGCATAGTTGCTCGCTATCCAATACTGAATATGGTCCTAGGCTAACTTTTTACAATATATCCTGTAGGTTTTATGCCCTTTCGTCGTTGAAACAGGTTATTGTTTTTATGCGTCATATGTCTTGATGTTCTTGTTCTTTTACAGTTTACATGCTTGGAACTTGGGAAGTTAATTCAATTATCCGGTGTTAGGAAGCGTTTTATGCTAAACTGTTTGTCTGTCGAGACGCCGCGCTTCGGCCTGAGGATGAGAGCACCCAAACCATAAGCGTATGGTTTTACCATAGTTATTAAGCATTTTCTTCAATATGATATTGTGAAAAGTTCCCAAAAAAATTTATGCTGGCAAACGCTCATAAAATTACAACACTATTATGCAAACGAAGTTTAATACTGAAGTGTCATCGTTTAATGTTCACCAATCCTAGTTAACAAATTGCGATGTATTGAGTTTGACGCTAAACACTCAACGATTGTCGCAACATAGTGAGAGCTACAATGGCTAAATATAGCTGAGTGAATTCCAGCCTCGAGAGGCTTAGGCTGAGTCAAATTTCAGACAATAATTAGCAATTACACAACATTCGTACGCCTAACATCTACTGCGCACAGACTACGAAAAGAATAATCCTCTATGAAAAATTTCAGACCTACTAGTCCCCTATTTTCCAGAGCAGCCGATATATTATTCTGTGCGGATCCGTAAAAGAACGAATCCGTCTTGTACGTTGAATATCTGCTTGGTAAACCGCTGTTGCAGGTGGATTAAATTGTATTTTTTGGAGGGTGTAAGCGAGAGATTACAGTCCTGGGCAATGGTAAGTGTTCAAGTGACATGTAAGCCACTTTGCAGTGCCTTGAAGGTAGTTTTGCCATTGTCGAAGGTAGTTTTGCCATTGTCTCAAATAATTGCAACCAGTGAAGCTGGTGTGAAAAGTAGCACATATTCAGTCCACGCACTCCAGGGAGGTATATAAATCTTATTTTCTATGTGCACGGAATTTAGATGTCCCATAACACAACCCAAACACCCGACTATCAACCTTCCACCCTTCTTTTCTGCTAGTTGTTTCGAATTTAGAGCAATTCTCGCAGAGTTCGGTTTGCTAGCAGAACTTCCAGTTCGGTGAGTTTCCACTCTGTCTCAGCGTAACAACCGAGCAGGCAAAAAGAAGTTAAAAGAGATGTTGAGCAAATAATGTAGAGATGTACTTTCGGCTTCTGAATGATCGGTTCACACACCGTGAATCGCTTGCAGATGTAATTTGAAATGACCCATGACTCAGCGACCCCGTTCATCTGTAAATATATATACAAATAGGATAGGTTACTCGTCTCCATCTCTGGATATTAATAGGGTCGATGATGATCAAAGCTGCTGATGACAGTGCCAGTCTTCCATTTTTCTATATATATATGCGATAGCAAAACAGCCCGGTCGTTTTCTGCCTTACACACCAGGAACAGGCCGCAGTTTTCAACGCCCCAGGTTTATGAATCAAATTGTTGGTCAAAAACTTGACCACCATTCCATGTTCTTGGTCCATCAAAACCACACCCATCCATGTTCTGACTACCGGATTGACAGATTGAAGCCCCCGCTTGTTGGACCTTTTTATTAAAATCCCACGCCTCTGCGTTCTTGATCGCTATATCCATACCCCCGTGTTTTGGGAGAGTCGGATGTTTTGTTAAATTTTTGAAAATCCAACGAAAATTTTGGATATGCTGGAATACAGAGTTTGACGAATTAGCAAAACCTTCAACCCCTTAGTAATATAGGGTCTGAATTTAATGTTCAGGAACCTATCGGTAGCGGTCCATGAATTAGGGTCGGCTGTGAATTTTGTGATCCAAAAAATGGGTGGGGTCTAAATCGGCGCTCCGAGAACATGGCTGGGGTATGGATTTATTTAATAATCCAAGCCAGTGGAAGCGGTAGTCATGTTTTACATGCCGGTTATAAACTTTGAAGGGCTAAAGCAGAAAACCACCTCTGGAAGCCTCGGACGAGAATAATAAGTAGCTGAAGTATCATTCTAATGTATATTGGGTGACCCAATCCCGTCTCTATCACGAATATTGTTAACTGTTTGACACAAGTCTGTTATTAGTTATTTGCAAACGACGTACTCTAAATTACATCTAACTATACATATAAACAGTCAAAGAACCTTGCGTTTTGTAAGATATTACTATTTCTTTATATATTAGTATTCTTTTGATATTAGTAGTAGTGTTTAGTATTACATAGTAGTAGAGGCGGCTAAAAACATGAGTTCCCTCTTTCCATATATTATATACTTTGTAAACATTCTAGTTTAGTGACAGCATTTATGCGCTATCGTGGAATAAATAATTAGTTGGAACAATGCTGGTCCTTGTCCTCGGCGATCTTCACATTCCACATCGATGTCACAACATACCGATGAAATTTCGGAAACTTCTTGTGCCTAATAAAATTCAACACATTCTCTGTACCGGGAATTTAACGACGAAAGAGTCGTTCGACTATCTGAAGAGCTTAGCGTCCGATGTTCATGTGGTTCGTGGCGATTTTGACGATAATGTCAACTATCCGGAGACTAAAGTTGTCTCGGTGGGTCAATTTCGAATCGGATTATGCCACGGCCATCAGATAATTCCATGGGGCGATCCCGATGCTCTAGCGTTGCTTCAGTCCCAGCTCGATGTCGATATACTCGTATCTGGACATACACATAAATTCGAGGCGTACGAACTGGGTAGGAAATTTTTTATCAACCCAGGCTCAATTAGCGGCGCGTATAGTCCGTTGAATAACGGGCACCATCCGCCGTCATTTGCACTAATGGATATCCAGTCAGCCCTGGTAGTGATTTATGTCTATCAGCTTATCGATGACGACGTGAAAGTGGAACGAATTGAATATCGCAAACAGCAAAATAACTGATCTGCCCGGACAGTCAATTATTGAATCATTTTAACATGTGTACCTATCTGTTTATAAAATACCGTGAGCACTGTGTATATATAAAACACATAATTATTTTAAACTTTCAGTTTTAATATATTATTTCCTGGTGCAGTATCATTCCCTAGGCTATTTATTTGTCCTGAATTTGCGAATTTTATTTAGTAATGTACTATAAAAATGGTATTGCAAGTTCTGTCGCTATGTTTTGAAATGCTATCCAGTGGCATAGGTATTTACACTAGTTCGAGGCAAATTGTCTCTTATGTCATTATATATTAGGCACAGCGCTATGTATTGTTTTTGTACTGCCCATGGTGTCAGTATGCCAACTTCTTATCCGGGAATTTCGATATTTTTTGTTTGAAAATTTGGTTAATGCTAGAGGTGACAAATTGCCAGATTTTTGGGCTCTGCTGTTTGAGAACCATGTCCGGTTCGACTCTCGGAGACATCTTAAGATCGGCTCTTCGTGAACCATGTCTGGCTTGCTCTAATCTAGCCTTTTATCGTCTCTTAGGCTCGTAGAAACTTGAGTTTGATTCAAAAGAAGTTTGCATACATACGACCTTTGTTTTGGAGCTTTCAAGAGGCGATCTGAGGTTATCTCGGTTATTATTTTGTAATTAACATTTGTATTTACAATGTATTTTTGTTTTTGTAATCTCGGCTTGTTTTCTAGGCGATTGTACAATACATCAGCAGTTACTAGCATGTTTGTTGTGTTAGAAAGGAGCTTTTAAGAACCGACCACAGTTTTTGCAGATACATTCGGTTCGGTTCTCACATACGCATCTTCGGCTCTGGCTCGGTTCGGATTTCACGGCAGGCCCCGCTCGGCTCTAGAAGGCGACAGCTTAAATTCTACGCTATAGATAAAACATTATCATGTATATGGTTGAAATGGATATTTTCTGAACCGGCTTGTCGAGATGGGTCATTGGTGCACAAATTATCACTGTATTTTCAAAATTCGAATTTTAGCCTCGGGGTTAAAGTAAAAGGCCGCGGGATTCCGCTATAGGGGAGAGGGGGAGGGCTGGCCCCTTATGTCCGACCGCTGACTCTAATTGGCCAGTTCGCCCTCCAAATCTTGATACCTTAAATTTTTAAGTTTGATTCCGAGAAATTTTTATTTCCGACCATCGTAAAGTGCAATTTATATGAATTTTAGCATTTATTACTCATATGAATCATACACTGCAGTAATACTGGAACAGACATGTATATAAAACGATACATCATATACATAGTGATAAAATATAAAGAATATACATATATAATATGCCACCATACAATTTGCGGCCATGCTTGTAATATAATATATATGTAATATTTTGCCCCTAGTTCGGGAACTAGGGGGCAGACTTGACCACAAGAGCCCCACTCCCTATTGTCAGCGTCCCGTAGGAACCACATACTGTGGTCATGGGCAAGTGCATTAAAGGGTTAATCAAGCGATAGACTAAATTTTGTTCATCAGCCACTCTTAATTTCACATGTAGGAAAAGAAACATAACAACAACAGTCCTGTATATTTATGCATTTTTTCTTCTTTTGTTTAACTCTCCGTATCCACTTTCGGTACAGAAATATTTCCATCTACAGACCATTTTAGCCACACTCACATGCTGACTAGAAAGTGCCAAAATCTGTTTAACCTGTCAGTGGACTAACGCAGTGCGCGTATTTATGTGTGACTATGGCCTAAGCTAGGATATTCATTGGATATATTTTCGCTTTTGAAACTCTTACTAACGTATGTATTTCATACATGCGTTTGCCCTGTTTTTTCATGATTTCCGTACTACGTCGCCAATGGTACTTGTTGGGCCGACATATATATTTAATGTGTATTACAGTGCACCGAAATATATATTAGCAACTCGCAAAGTAAAGGAGCACAGAGCGAGTAACACCGCTGCATGCTTTGCGGTATTTCGTCGTTCCGAATTCAAGTATATGAGTTCCGGAGTTCATTGAAAGTCTCACGATAGCAATTATACATCGTCAATATTTCAGTGGTAACGCTACGGCCATTTTAGTCATGTACATATGAAAACCAAAGAACTCTTTCTTTCTTCTTCGAATGACCAAAAAGCGGAAACGTTTGGAATTTATAAATAAAACCACCAAAACAAAACACCCCCAAAACAGATAGGAAATGATGGCAGCAACGCAAATACAGAGCTAGGCGCACAATTCATAGAGGGGGGTTCGGAGCGGGTAACCCTAGGCTTAGTGCATAGCTCATATAGATATCAACTTATATCGAGTATATCAATAACGGCATATAGCATGTATTTCCCTTCCGCCCCTAAGCGTAACATTGGCCAAAAAGATCAACTCAGTGTGCGTGCTACCGAGGGCGGTAAGCCTTCGAGTCTTACGTTAGAAGTGAAGCTTAAGCTTCGTATATCGAGAACGACATCGGGTGTATTTCACTTGGGGCCCTTAAACGTTACACTGGGCAATAGCACAATCAATGCATCAATCATGTTATTTGTTATATATTCAATCATATTCAGTTATTGACTTTGAATTTGGGCATCATTACAAGTGAGTCGGCATCTGAAATTTAATGCAAACATATCTTAAAACACTGTTTTTAATAGTACAGTATATATACCAACCGTACAGTTAGTCGCTTGTCTTGTGAGGTCACTTAAAGAACCGAGCAACAGTTCTTAGAAACATTATTTACACCCTTTTAAACAGCATTTACATTTAATGTGTATGATTTACATAGTAGAAATGGTATAACTATGCCATCGACTAAATTTATAATCTTAGCATAAGCATAGCTTGCCTCCTCCACAGCATAAAGAACTCTCGCCCGATGGTAAATTTAAAATAAATAGGCGCGGTGCGGTACTAAGTAGAGCTATGGAATTTGTATTGAGCATATGAAGCCAGTAAACTAGGCAGACACCGGCCAGGCACACATGCCCACAGATACATATGGGACGGGAGTTGGTTAGTGGTCACCCATAAAGTCAGCCGTCCCTCCAAAAAAACCAAAAACCTAGGGATTACACCCTTTGGTGGTTATCCACCACCATCCTATTCCAGGCACCGGTCTGTTTACTTGTGATAGATACCCGCAGGCATGTATGTTTAGTACCACTCATGTCACACAAGGCACGCTATGTCATAAACTAAATAGCTCGACTGATGGATCGTTGAGTTAAACCACATACTGGCAAGTTAATTAAAAATACATTATGTTTTGCTTCTTTTTCCATCCTAATTTTCATTTATATACATTTTTCAATAAATATCGCATTTATTTCAGTAGTCAATGCTTATATACTGTCATGTTATACGAACTTAATAACCAACCAGAAACCTTATATTTGTCCAATTACGGTGCATTGCATTACAAAGGAATCACAGCGCAGGTTCTGTCTCCAACAGCGTGACCTTTGTATCAATATTAAATAGATGAAGACGTGAGAGATGCTTTGCAGTATATATAATATACCAGCAGCGTTTTAACATGCTATCGCGCAAATTCCATGCTGAAAAATATGAGTACGGTTGCCTATGAAGTTCTTTCTATGTGACAACATTGCAGTTTTAGACCTTTTTCAGTAATTAAGGCATTAATAATCAACAACGGAGATTCAATTTCGCATAAACCTTGTTTACTGCAATTTTTCTAACAGGCTAACAAGTAAACAGCTAACAATAAGTTTTACTTTTTTTCCGGAAAAAACCAACCCTGCCGTGTATAAACATGCTATTTCTTATGTTATAGTGTTTTATGTATTAAACTATTTTCGTTGCGTTTTTACTTTTGCGATAGCGAATATGGTGAAAGGCTATACATATATGATTAAGCTGGACATTTAATATTGACTGTAACAAGTATATATTTAAATCCTGTGCGTATATGTTCTTTTGCACAATATTTGCAGATATGTAGGATTAACTAGGTTGATGTTTTTAACGAATTGTATATATCAGTGAGTAAACGAAACCGGAACCTGGCCTTACCAATAAGTAAAAGTAAGCATTAATGAGGCTTTTGTTTGTTGGCCGTGAACGATTTGCATATAGAGTTAGATATTTAAAAGGATAAACATGGTTTTACCTTAAAGGTACATTGCATAGTCGTTGACCCTCTGACGTGCTGCATGGCGCTGCAAATGCTTAGACTTAATGTATGTATTACATAAATATAACTTTACTTAGTATGTCGAGAACGGCATGGCCTGCATTTTGTATGTGCCCCATAGAGTTACTTTGGTCAGGAAATTATAGAAAAGATTACAGATTTTTCTATCCAGGTTCAAAAAAAAACGAAACAGAAACTCCGATTAATCCACAAATTGGGTGGAACCGAAATCATTTAGCGCAACCGATTATGGTTACTTTTTGATTATATGACATATATATATACCTACGCATTGATATTTATTTTCGTTGCGTTTTTCCTTTTGCGGTAGCGAAAATGGTAAATAGCTAGCGGGACATTTATAAAAATTGCAACATAATTTTAGCCGATTTTAAGTGCACATTTACTTATGACTCGGTTATTCACCGAGACTAGTCACTGTTGAATGCTTACCCCAAATACTTTGATTCAGGATCATAATACCCGTTTGTTTCTTTGACATGTGTGATACTAGAAACGCTTTGTATAATGGCTATTCGCGACAGGCTACATTGCTCATAGATAACGTGTACAAAGCGGTAAAATATTGAAAATCTTGTATATAAATGTTTATTATATTTGTATTATACCCTAGGTAACAAAAGACATTAATTCGAATAAAATGCATGTTTCAGCTCTGTCAGTCCTGAACCATAAGATAAACATTCTTGCTTAGTTTGTTATGTTGTAGGCGTCACCTAAAAATCGTACAGAAATTGTGAGAGGTACTAAGTTAAGATACACCATAAAATGTTCAAAACCAAAATTTCGATCTTTTAATAAATATTAGTAAAATAGATCACATAGCTAGTGTTAGATTTCTTCTATTGGGTGCGTTTAAAGCTGCCCGTCTCCGATTGCAATATTATGGATATATTTCCACGTGTTCACGAGCAGTGGTCAAACACACTATTTCAGGCTAATTTTATCCCGTTTTTGCTGCTGTTTCAATTTATGTTCTAAGTAAACCGATTTACCCCAAATTTTAACAATACATATGAACTTAAGCGGCTTACCTGCTTAATTAAAATTTTGTTATGATAAACGCTCGGACAATGAAAGGAACCCGGGAGATTAAAATTAATATCAAAATATTAAAATTTTAATATCAAAAGTAAGCAAATTTTGTTGAGTTTTTTGGTTACAGAGACGAGTCAGAACTAATCGTATATAAATACATAATTTTATATAACATTCGAACCTAATTAACGAGAAGTCGATTGGCACCAAAATTACCTGAATTAGAACTCGAATTAAGGAGTTATATATATACCCATTTGAGTAAAACCTTATGCTCAGCGTAAGTCTTAGCAAGCCGTAAGCCTATAAGTACAGATTTTGATTGCATTGGACTAAGCTTGTGAATGAGGTTCGAATGACATTGACATCTAATACAAAATTTTCGGCGTCAAAAACAACCATAAAAATTGTAATAAATAAAGCCCTAATGGAGATTTTTAACACTAGTGCGCGGGCTGCAAAATTAACGGCCCTTCTCTCATATTGACCATTTTCGGTCTGAAGGCGTACACCTGAATCATTGTTATTGTAATATGATATATATAACTTGTAAAACACTGGTCCGATGTGGCTCATATTTTCACACTGCAAATTAATTACGTTTGGTACTTAATTACAGGTACATCATTAGGGTCTTTTCGGTTATAATCTCAGCCCGAAAATGGTCAATTTTCAAGATACAACGATAATTTAATAACATTCGACTCAACTCGGCGAGGCGGATCAAAATATCCATTTCAAAAATATTTTTTTCGGTTCCAAATGGTCAATATATAAGTTTTAAGCTTGAACCCAAGTCCAAATCATAGGTGTCAAGGTCCACCGGTTTAGGCGTGGGGCAGATCGTCAAGGGTAGTAGGGGATAGACGTCCAAATCCATACTCCCTAGTCGACATTTGGTTTTTTCCGTTATCCCCCCGAATTTGGTAAATTTTTAAAATAAGTAGCTGATTTTGGTACCATTGGATTCAGCTCCATGTGGTGGTTCAGAAAATACTCATTTTACTCACATTTCGGATTTTTTTTAGATTTTTTGAGGTCCCTGGAGAATCCAAAAAATTTTTGTTCGGAATATGGTCATGTTGTGTAACATCCGACTCGAATTGACGACAGAAATGTACTGCTGGGTAGTTTGTTGAAATCTACACCATCGTTAGAAAGTTATAAGGGCCCAAGTAACCCTGAGGAGCGAAAATAAAATGCAGGCCATGTCGTTCTAAATATACTACGCCATAGTCTTAGCCTAAGCTAAGGTCCTTATTTGAGACATATTCTAAGCCTAAACCGGGGGCTGCCGCCCCGAACCCTACTCCAAGCTTTCATTTTTTGTAAGGTTATTCAATTTTTGCTGATTTTATTCCAATATTTGCTAAAAATTTTCGCCGTCGTCGGGTGTACCAAGCCTTCAAAGGGGGTAAATGCAGTTTGAGGGTCCGACCCTTAGGAGGTAACCCCGACTCCTTACCCATCGACACATATGGCCTTTAGCATAAGTCATGAACCAAAGAACTGATTAAGCTGATTTTGCAACATTCGCCTCAGCTCGTCACTGCGTCGCCAATATATAAAATTATTGAAACAGAGCTACTGAAACGAGTGGAGTTTCCACTGCGGTCGCTAGGGGAAAATCGTGAAAATTCATTTTTTGTATGTCGCTGTCATTCATAACTCATTTTCGGATGGACAGATTTCGATAAATTTTAAATTTTTTTTCGTTCTATAGGAAACGTTACATAGGAAATAGTAAAAAGTGATAGGAAAGGATGTGCCCTTTAGTTGACAGCGAACAGCTCCGACCCCATCTTTAGGGTCTATGGTTCTCTAATGTGAGCCTACGGGTACTAATCTTGCGCAGCCCGGGACACAAGCTTCACGTCGAAAAATGGAAAGCATAATAGAAATCAACTTATCGAGATGTCCTGGATGGAGCTGCAGATCTGAATAGGCCAGAAATAGCAATTTTTCAAATTTCGCCGTGTTATCGCTTTTTACCTCACAATGAGTTCATATTAAGTTATCAAGCACGCTAGATTCGATGATTTTGCTATCCACAGTCCAGCTTGGCTATATTACAACCTTTTCTTGTGGCTTCAAGAGTTTTTTGGTTGAACCCGATTTCCAAACTGTAGTGCGTTTGCATTTGTTTGATTTTGTATTGCGTGCAGTGCATTAAGAATGGTCTATATAGATATTTCATGAGGTGAATAAAATGATTTGGTTATCTAGTGCCAACGATGCATATTTCATGACTTTTCAATGGGTTTAGTGCCAATAAACCGGATTTCCGCAATATAGTTTCTTTTCAGTTGCTTAATTACGTATTGCGTACAGTTCATCAAGAATTGTTGATGTAGATTTTTCGGTAGGCTGAATACGTAGGTTGCTTATTTAGAGACCAACATAAATACTTAATGCGTTGTTCTCGGTGAGTTTAGGGCTTTCAATGGGTTCATTGTTCAAGAGGTTTTAGGATCGTTTATTCATGAAACACAGATTGTTACAGGTTATTAACAAAGAACTTAAAAATGAAACCATGCTCACTCCGTTTCACCCTCGCTTGCGAGTTACCAGCACATTTACCGCGAAAAATTGTATTTCGAAAATTTTGGTACCGATGGGGGATCATTGGGGAACCAAAATTTTTTTGCGATAAAACTGGCTGAAATGGATCTTCACTGCATCTTGATATGACGGGCCTGAGCCGAATAGTACCGAAATTATCGCTATATCTTGAAAATTGACATATTATTAACGCTGGGTTGTACTGGTGAAAGTGGCGTACGCAAACAACTGCGCTACCTAGTCACTGTTGCCCGGTTCCATTAGGCATGTCGCAAAGCAAGGAATAACATCCAACGTGCAGACATTATGCGACAAACTTTGTTTACACAGCAGTTCACTGTGTGAGCTGTAGCCATCTGTGCACAGTGAGCGTTAAAGGATTAACGTAATTCATAAAGTGAAATTAAATTACTGTACTAACCCAACGGTCTAAGTGCAGCATCTAGTATATATGTATGAAGGATCAACTACAACGATAGCTGTAAAGAAACTGCTGTATTCAGCTATTACAAGGTTTTCATGATACCCTTCGACAACGCGTATGATATTACGCATGAATCTTTTTGTCCCCAAACTTTTCGTTTCTTCGAACTAGACGCTAGAATGAAAATAGGCTATTCGATAGATATAATCAATTATTAACCGTTGAATTGAAAACCCTTTAGTCACTTCAAACATTAATTTATCGCTGGTGCTGCGTTAGCTTTACGCTATAGCTACGTATACGAACTTGATCAGGAGATAGCTTGTCGGCTGTCGCTAAAAGCCCATAATACTCTCGTGTTAATCGGTTCAAGGGATTACGAATACGATATATGTACATAGGGCTATAATCAAGCCCATACAGGGTGTTCTATCCCCGCCGACTTCGCGGTGTCTATCATCACCGCTATCGTTTCGCTACTTAGCAGATATGGACACGGACAGATTTATATATACAGGGGCAGGTACTGTATATAGCTGCGGGGTTCACAGTCGAAATATAGAAAATTTTATAGCGCATATCAAGCCAAAACTCCGAAACAATGCCTATGAGTACGAAGGTTAACAAAACAAGTTTATATATATATTATCGCTCTCTTTCGATCATTCAATAAAATTGAAAAACAGCAGCCCGTGATGTGAAAACGACCGATTCATCCGTTCTAAGAATACCACTAATTCAAAAGGCCATCCGACCAATCGTCTCATTCAATAATCAATGGTTTTCCAAGCCAAAACAATTGCCATTCAATTTATGGACGCTGAACTTTTGATTCATAATTAATATTTATAATAAAATGAAATATTATTATTATTCACTGTCTCACTATTACATATACGCACCATATGAAACTACATCGAGAATGAATTCTCTACAAAATGAGAACAATAGCACCAATAAGCATATATTTATCGGTTATAAAGATACGGCCGTTTTTGTGTATTTCAAGTCTTTTTGGCCAGATTTTAAAACTAATTTTACCCTAGCCTAAAATTTACGCAACCACTGTAACAGGGCATAATTTGCAGCTTCATTGAGCTTCACTTGCTCTACAAAATAAGCTCAAAATCCCTTCTACATGACAGTCGGATATCGAGACATGGTCGTTTTCGTGTATTTAAGATCTCAGGCGCCCTAGTAATGCGCCGTTGGGCCCTAATGATGGACCCATTGGTAAAATTGCGCAAATGCTTTTTAACCAGTTTTATGCAACCTTAACTGCTCTACAAAATGGACGTGAAATATCTGCACCGTTTCTTGGACAGCCTAGAACGTGGTTTGTTCCATCTCTTTTTGAGTCAAACCGAGCCCCTTTGACCGGTTTTTACAACTGAAAGGATTTAGCAATTCGTTTTTGTGCCTAACTAAAAGGCACACAACGATATTTTAAGCTTTCGAATGTGCAATCGCTCTAGTCAATAGCCCCAGATAAAGTTGAGTTATGCGTGCCACCCCGGAGAGCCTAGAAACGGAAACTGGCGAAATTTACGCGTCTAGCCAGTGACAATTCTACGCTACGCTTGTTCCACTCAGTATTAAAATATAGTTCAGTTTAATTACAAAACCAACGTGTTCAGCATGATTTATAGCATTCAACACACTGAATTGAAAACACGAACACCAGACACAACAGATATTTCACAAAACAACCTCAGCTACCGCGGGCAAAGTGTTGTTCTGCAAAGTTGTAGATCTGGATCAGCAAATTCTAGATTAGTCAGAATTTTCCGGCGTCCAGCCAAAGGCATATTGTCATTACTGTTACTAGTGAACAAAAATTCTGGAAATACGTACATCCACCTGAAAATGAGTTATGAGTGACACCGATAGACAAAAATAAAACTTTCACAATCTTTACTTTTAACACTCTGAGTGGACGCTTTGCTCGTTTCGCTTCAATAACAAGCGCTAATGGAGTTACCGTGGCTACGCTGTTTTCTGTAATTAAAATGAAGCTCAAGGAAAAACAATAAGGTATCAGGAATAGAAATACATTAAGGCCTAAGTTACGATCGTTTTTGTTACATAAAAATCCACATGATCTTTTATTTCTTCCACCATTGACCAAATCAACAAATTTATAAAAAAAAATTTTAAGAACACAGTACTTTCAAACGTCGTTTCTCAACATTACAGGCCCCAAAATGCTTACTGTACTTACGCGTACCGTAATAAAACGTTCGTTAAATTCAGATGCCCCCCACAAAACATACAGACATGTGCTGACCCTATACATACAATTTTACTGAAAAATGCTGAAATTTAGCATTTGTAACAAAAATATATACAGCATTTTCGCTCCTACAGTTTCTCAAACAGGTACCCGCATGCGCATACCCAGCTGGCCTGTCCACAGTGGGGGTAGGTTGGGGGAACCCGCCACTTTCCAAATCCCCCAATGTTCGTGAGAATTTCCAAATGTCCGCCCCCCCACTCAGCCGAAACCCCCGTGATCAACTAAATCCAAATTTTTTTATGTCTGAAAATTTATGTTTTTGCTTGCAAATTGTTTTAAACGTTAACTACCACTATTTATAATGCTAAAAAGTCATAACTTGAAATGGCATGGATGGCAGTAAAACAACATAAAAATACGGAAATATTTAGTATTATTAAGCAAAATATACCACCTCACTTTGACATTTTCCAGGGGAATCAACATGGGCCCAAACGAATTTCCTTCTCCCCCACCCTTTGGAGGGCTGTTGACATGCCAGCCCAGTGCAGGTACAAAATAATGAAATCACTGCATATGGTTCTTATTAAAATCTTGAAATAATCATGTGATATTGGTCTGGATTCAACCTGGTCTGGCAATATCGGTGCGAGCTGGGAAAAGCGGGCGCACTGTGTAGGCTCCCTGTCATAACTTTACTGACGCCACACTTGTTATATATTAAATTAAAGCTGCGTTCACATGTTGAATTTTAGCTCAAAATTTGAATGTAATTTGTAATGGAAAAAACATAACGAACAAAATTTGAGCTCAAGATTTTTCAAGTTCTACTACTTTGCCGCCATGACAGTGTTCAAATTCACCAAAAATACAAAAAATGTTTTCAAATTTTGATCAAAATCTGAGAAATAAGTTTGACGTGTTAACACAGCTACAGTAAAAAATCGTTGAAAAGTTGATTGTACAATAGAGATGTTTGGCATCAATTCTCTACGCCATATACTAAGAATTTTAGCATTTCGTTAAACACACTGAATTCAGAAACTTTTAGATTTTGGAATCCACGGTTCATACCCATTGGCAAAATTTGTGAAAAAAAGAAGCCATTTGGCAATGCCACAACTGGCGCACAAAAATAGCTAGCCGGCATAAAATAATCCATGTATATATATGACAAACCATGTTCACAAGCTTTCTTACCTCGAACGAATATTACCAAAAAATAATCACATTCTTTATGATGCTAGTTAAATATTTCTAGTGTTATCTCGTTCGCTGCTAAATATATATGAAAAAAACTATTGACATGTGTGTCAAAATCTTCAAAACGAAAAACCTGTAACTGGAAAAAATGTTCAGCTGACAAAATTTCTAACTTCTAATACATATGTTTCCGCCACGCAACATGCTCTTTTTTCCTGTGCCAGACTCTTCTGTTACGTACACATCAATAATTACATAATAGTTAAAACACTTACGACTGTTTAAGGCGATTTAGTGCATTTTCCGGCACATCCCTTGTAACGAAAACTTTCGGACGGGAAGTTACGGTACTGAGTGCACGACGTAATACTAACATTAGTAAATATACACAAAACGGTTATTGATCTATAAACAGCAAAAATATTATGTCTAACACTGGCTAGTCCAAATTTCGGAAATTATAGCCATCCCCCGCCCCCAGATCACCCGGGGGCCAATTTTTTTGGCGGATTTTGTCGCGTTTAGACGTTAATTTTTCTCAGCAGGGGCTTTGAGAAGGGGGTACCCGAATTTTTGCCGGGGGCAGCCGAAAATGCCGGCGCCCCACTTTGGACTAGCCAGTAACAGAGAACATCTACTAAAACAACCACATTTGTTCGATAAAGCCGTTATTTTTAATTGCAGCTACCCCGACTGGCTGTAGACCACGTATATAAAACTGCATAGTTGAGGTCGACCACTATTCAGTTGAAGTATCTTACTCCGTACGAACCCCGACTGGCTGCTCGTACGGGGAGATCCATGCCCCTCGACTGGCTGGCAAAAGATAGTAAGTGAGAGGGTAATCGATTCCTCGCCCGGTCTACTCAAGAATAGTACTACTTGCTCCGCCGACCCCGACTGGCTGCCAGACTTCACAAGTAGCACTACTAATTCTTAGTACAGTTCTTAAGCTATCACTCCTAATAGGACTAGTCGGTAGTGGAACTACATTGAGCTTGGGCTGTGGCATTACGAATGTACTCAATGTTATGTTCTTGTAACTACATTGCATAGGGCATAGGGCTTTATCATTGGTAAAAATATTATACTTGAATTCTTCGACCCAAAAAACTATAATGGTTTGATCGAAACGACTCTATTTCAATAAATAACACAAATATTGCAAAATTCTCTATTTTAGTTGCATAAAATTAACTAATTAGGTAATTACTAATTAACCACTCAAAATTTTCTAATCCCAAATATCAGATGCACACTCTGACATGATAGGCTTTCAGACAAAAAAGTTTTTTTAAAATCCGTTCAGCGGTTCTTGAGATCCGTCAGACCGAACGAACGGACGGACATCGACCTTTTTATTCCCAGACATAAAATAAAAACGCTTCGCTCGGCTTCGCCGAGCTCCGCTCAATTATAAGCTAGGTGTGTAGCGCGCCACTAAAAGTTAGTCACTCATAGAACAGTTTTACGATAAATGTCCAGCTCCAAGCCAGAATTCACCTGCCGATACGCGTACTTCTTTACGTTATATTTAGAAGTCTAAAGCTGAGCTTAACGTCAAGCAGTTAGGAAACTAGAGAAGCCGAGTATAAGCTTCTCTTAACGACACAGACTATAGCCAACCATAGTCAATAACACAATCCGAGACACGCAATTCTTTGCGCTTTCACCAATTTGAGCCAAAAGAAATCCGGCCAGAACTTAATTAAGCTTCACTTAATCCTTAAGCAATAAGCTCCTTGCATCTTTATAAACTATCCTGAACACGTAATGAAAACCGACAGTAAGTCGAACACAGTACCGCTAGCTATCCTAGCTAGGTAACCTCTAACAGAATTTAAAATCCAAAATGGTTGCAGCTCTTTAAAGCATAAAAATTAAAACCAACGTATAATAATTGTCGTCGCTTCCGCTTGAACTCTGAACTAGACTGACTAAAACCAAAATTAAACTTTCTAACACACATTAGCTAATAAAAATACGAAACAAAAATAAGCAAATTAAGTAAGTAAGGTGAGTAAAATTTTAAAATTTGAGTTTAGATAGGATAACATATAATAGAGAAATTAATTTTTGAACTAAAATTTTTAAAATTTAAGTCTCTAGGACCCCAAGCTTACTGGACCCCCGGCATCCCCGGTTGTCGGAGTAGCATCTGACACTGATGATGTTCTTTAAACCCTGTTCGATTACCGTTCCCGGTTTTGATTCTTTCGTTAATTTTTCACCCCCGTCGTTGAGAATGCGTCTACCACTGACACTACCCGTCACTGTTTTATATTCTTCTGTTAACCGGCCCCTAATTTCCATCCCGATTTATTTCTGTCAAATCAGACCCGATTATTGTTTTCTTCTTTTATTTCCATCCCTATTTTAAGTTCTTCTTCTTTTGTCGCGGAGTTTCTTCGGACTTGCGGTGTCCCCCAAATAAAATATAAATGCCTGAAGGAATATATGATTAGCTAATATAACAACAGGTTAACAAGGAACAATAACAAATAAAGCACTATTTTATAGAGATTTTATAATGAACTTTTTCTTCTTTGGTTCGGGGAATGGTGCTTGATAAAATATTCTTTTGAAATGGTTTTCTTTGGCAAATTATTAATATTAGATCGTCTGTTTTCGATCACGGCAGCGATTGAGATCATTGTTTGAGGCTCGAATTTTCTTCTGGACGACGGCCTCGACGTCGTTGGGTTAATCAGGTTACCGGTTGTATAACACTGGTTCTTTGACCATTGTTTTATCGCATCGCTTGTACCGGCCGTCGTCGCTTTTTGGGTCGTCCTCGTTACCTTGCGTTCTTTCGATTCATCTGGTCATACCGATTGTTCTTTTTGAGATCGGTTTTCCGTCCTTCGTCAAGGATTATTATTGTCAGTCAATATCTTTCGGTTCGTCCGGTTGTATCTATTTGATACTTTGTCATCGATCTTTGTCATTGTTGGTTTCGTTTTGTATATATGCCGAATTGTTTCTTCGTTTGAATCCGTTCTTTGTCGTCGAGTATTGTTAGTTGTTGCGGCCACTATCGATTTTATTTCGTATCTTATTGATCACTGTAGGAAAGCATGGATTCCGAAGGTTTCCGTACACCCGACAGGCTGGCACCGGTCCCCTCTTCCTCCATGTTGGCATTCCTGATCAACTAAGATTCGGTGAGGAGGCAGACGCCCGACTGGCTCGTCATCTCCTCCATCTCATGTCGTTGTTATTACTGGTTGATGCTCGAGAATCTTCCTTGGAGATTTTGTGCATCCAAGGACTTCTCCTGTGCCCCGTTAATTCCTTGTCGAATTTCTTCTTTCTTGTTTCCGATGAACCAACGGATCCTTCTTTTTGCCATTTTGTATTTTTCTTCCGTAATTAGCTTTCTGTCATGGGTTCGACCTTTTATATAACTAAGGGCTTTTCCGTTACTGACCCACGTTTCACTGTCTTGAAATATTCCTTTCGTTATTTTGCTGACTGTTTTAACATATCCATTCTTTGATTCGTCGCCTTACGTGACACCGTATATTGAATGTTTCTTTCTATTATCTCGACATCAGGGAGTAACCGGAATTCCGGTTCCGGCGAAAATCGTGTTCCGGTTGCGGTTCCGGCAAGGGGCAAAAACCATACCGGAACCGGAATTCCGGTTTAAAAATTTTGTTTGAAATTTTCCACGTTTTTTGCTTCATCTGTGATCCAAACATATGTAATATGTATTATACAATGATCAAGCTTCAATACAACCAAACAAAAGAAAAGATTAACTATCATTATCTACGATTAACTTCATTTCTTCCTTCATCTGTTTTACTATATATGAATTTCGAGACCAAGTTCCGGTTCCGGATCCGGTTTAAATGGACGGTTCCGGTTATTCCCTGCTCGACATAGTCTAACGGTATTGCCAGTACTTCTGGTAGATTCTGTACTTGGCTGAGTTTACTCTTTAGTAGTTCTGTTACCCCTTCTTGATCCCTTTTATGTATTGTCGAACTATTTGTCGATATTCTTCGTTCGTTATTTTGATTGCTCGGCATTTTGTTCGGATCTTTGCTTCTTCGTCTCGTAATGTCGTCAACATTTGTACCGTTCTTTCTTCTTCGGTACTTCCTTCTTTGCTAAGAATTTCGATCCATTTAGCCTTTGTATTATCTACCGCTCTTTCGGTTGTTATTTCGGGGATGACATCAATTTGTGAAGTGTTGATTTGTGTTTCGAAATAGCACGATCGCCCCACAGTTGATTTCGTTGTAACGGTAGTTCCGTGGTATTTCCGTCCACTGAAATGCTTCTCCGTTTAGGTGTTTATCAGGGATATCATGTGCTATCTCTGGAAATTATGTGACTGATATTTCTTGGTGTTTATTTCTTTGAGCATGTGGTACTTTTTCCAGATGTCCGCTTCGATTTTGTTCCGCTTGTAGTTGCGGCTCCTTGGTCTTTTACTGTATTTCGCTCAATTATGTTTGTAATCCCAGCATTTCTTCTCGCGCCGATATCACTTCTTCGCGTGTCTTTTGTAGTTATCCTTGGATGTTGCTCTTTGCTCGTTCCTGGGCTTCTTCATGATGTCGTGACAAGCTGGCTACTTCTTCAGCGTTCTTTAATGCGTCTTGATTTGTAACGCTTCTTCTTTTTCTTTTATGGTTCGGTCCTGTTTGACAATTTGGTATTGACATTCATTGTATAATCTACTCCATTCTCAATTCGTATATTCCTATTCTTGAATTTGTTTTTGTAGTTCTTGTATCCGTTTCAACGATTGTTCTGTAATTTGATGAAATTGCGGAAGTCGTTTTTCCAGATCTAACGTTGAGATATGGCTTTGTAGTCGTACTATTTCTTGGCCTTTTTCTGCCAATTCTTTCTTTCGTATTTCCCATTGTTCTTTAAACATCGTCACCTCTTTTGTATGAGCTTTTTGCACTTTCCTCCGTCTTTCATGTTCTCTTCTATACCTTTATTCCCCACACTTTTTCTTTCGCTTCGATGGTTTCATTCGCTGTTTCTATCTTTTCATTGAACACTTTCTGGATCAAGCGCATTCCTTCAAACACTTGTTCTTTTGATATTTGCGGTTCTGCTTCGTATTTCGCAAATTTCTTTTCTGATTCGATTAGTGCTTCCGCCACTCTTTCATCGATCATTATTATGTACGAAACCAAGTAGTGATTATACTAATTCGGTACTTTCCCGACTATATGGCGATATTTGTTGCTGTTGTTCCGCTGCTTCTGACGTTGTTATTTTTCCAATGCCTTCTGTTTCTGACGTCGGTGTTGATGTTGAGAATCCTTGCGTAATGTACGTTAATTGTTCGCTTGAAGACCATTGGGTTGGTGTAGCGGTTGGTAGTGCCATTATCGGTTAAGGTGTTTTGAATGTTGGCTTTATTATTTGTTTCACTGCCTCTCATTCAGCTTTTGTTACCGGTACTATTTCCACCGATGTCCTGGTATCGCTTTCGTATCCACATTGTTCTGGTAGCGGTTTCGGTCCTTCTTTTATTCGAGGATCTTTACCTTTTGCAACTAGTTCTTTAAGCTTCCCACTTGTTGTATTGGTTTCGGTGTTTCTATTGGCTGTTGTTGTGGCACTTTCTCATATCGTCGTGGAATTGCTCCTTAGCTTCGATCTACCGGTTTTTGTTCAGACACAGGTTCTTGGCGTTTCTCTTCCGTTTCTGCGGGACCTTCTTTTTGTTCATCCTGCATTTGTTTCGGATCGCCAGTTCTAACGTTCGCCACAATGACCGTTGTGTTTATTCTTGACGTCGTTGCGTCCACTTTTCTTGTCGTTCTATTCTTTTTCGTAGTCACTCTGAGCTTGTTTTCGTTCTTCTTCTGTTGTTTCTCTCACATCCCCGTCTTTGTCTACGAATTTCCGTTCTGACCATATCATCAAGCACGAATTGTACGAATTCCATTTTCTGAACATGGTTCATCTGTATGGCGATTTATATATCAAGTCCGTATTTTGCTACTTTTTTTTAGCATCTTTGTGTGAGTGACTTCCGTTTCCGAAACCATGGTGCTATAATTGTTTCACTTGGCGCTGATCCGCCTGGAACTTGTGACAGGTTTCTTCCACCTTGGTATCGCCGTCTTCCCCTCAGTACTGTTTCTCGATATTCGTGTCGTTTCGATGACGGATAAAAATATTTCGGTTCTTGTTCTGATCTTCTACTCCTACTCGATGAATCTCGCGATATTGGTCGACTCGATTGGTGTCTTCGGTTTGAAGACTTCTCTTCTCGGCGCTCAGACGGTTCTGAGTATTTGCGTCTATCTTCTGTAGACTCGCGTCGTGAAGAAATCGATCGACCTTGTTCTGCTTCTAGAGATTCTTTCGGAGATTTGGATCTTCTTTTTGTACTTTGTTCGTTCTTTCATTCTTGTTCTCTTTTGTGTTGTTGTTTTTCTGCCATTCGTTGGACAGTTCCGTAATGTCCCCCTGTTGGCCTTTCAAATCTTTGATTTTTATCTTTTGTATCCATTCCACTAATGGTTCGTTATCCTCCTCTACATCATAGTTGATTTTTCTCTGGAGGCCCGATTTCTTGCTGTGGTTTTCGGTCGACTTCCATTGATCCTTCGCTTGCTATTGGTGTCGGTGTTATTTTACTTTTTTCGATGTGCTTTCCCCAAGCTGCGCTTCCCGACGAACTGGCCCCAACTGGCTGCCAAGCCCACCGAGTTGCACTGCTGGTTCGGTACTTTCTTTAGGTTTCGGTTCTTGTTCCGATGCGGCTTTCTGCATTTGTGCTTGCTGATGAGTTGCCCCCGAATGGCTGACAACCCCACCGGTTTGCACCTCCTGCATATCCCCGCTTTTTGGAACTTCTCTTGTTGATTGCTGTTGTTTCTTCGGATCTTTTAACATTTCCCAGAATTCGCCTCTTTCTTCTGCCTCTTTTTGGCGCTCTTTCCTCTATTTTCTGTTGTCGCGTTTCTTTGTTAGCATATATTTGTTGATATTCTTTGATCCGTAGCGCTATTTGTTCTTGCATCTTTTCTCTTCTTATTTCGTTCCGCAGTTTGTCGATTCTTCTATCGATTCTATCGGTTTCGGAGAATCCACCACGATTGAATCTGATACTGCCCGTTCGTTCTACGATTGCGCACGTTGTCTCATTAGATCATTCACGATCTCTTGATTCGTTCTTTTCCGCGGTATTTCGTTGGAATACCTCGCGATATTATCATCGTTCGTTACCAATAATTATTTATCAGGCCAAATTAACGCCTGATTATACGAAAAGACTCAAACAGAATTTAAACCACATTTTCATCCATTATTATCTAAGAATATGTACCTGTTAAACGTGATAAGCAGGGAATAACCGGAACCGTCCATTTAAACCGGTGTCGGAACTGGAACTTGGTCTTCGAAATTTATATATAGTAAAACAAATGAAGGAAGAAATGAAGGTATAGTAAATTTAAAATGCATTAAAATAACTTTTGCATTAAACTAAATGTTTTACGATTGTATTATTGCCTTTCTGGAACTTTAAACAGACTGAGGAAGCTAATAATGTTTATTTATCGATCAAATATGTCGATTCTTGGACACCCAGAGCAAAAAATGCCTTCCACTATACACCACTGCGTATACTGCGTCAAATCGAATATGCTTACATAGCTTGGAGCGTAGAATACACACTTTCGCTCTGTCTTCAGTCGCCTTCCTTTACTACACATACGTTTGTTACATGTTCTTCTGTAGGAAACTTGAAATTATTGGTTTATATGATTCTAAGAGAAAATAATAGATAGAAGGTAATTTTCTGATCAGTGGTCAGGGACACTGTTTAGGCTAGCGTTGGAAAAATAGTGCTCGTCAGTTAGATGATAATGATGAGAACTATCTACTTAGAATGCTATAAATGAGACACGCTGTGATGCTGCTCGCACAGTTTCAATAAATACAGTTCTTTGCCAAGAAAGCAGTTTCTAGCTGCGTTGCAGATAGCGTTAGTCTACTTCAATTTAGACTGCTTTATCAAGTTTACAAGCGCATTGGCGGGTTCTTGACGCAATTTATGTTATCCAAACATAACCTAAGTAATTCTGCGTAAGCCATACTTTGTTACCGAGTTGGACCGGTTTAATTGAAACGTACCCCACAGACTTCTGGATGTGTAAAATAGCTGGTAAAGATAATACAAGCATCGATCTGGCAATGATTTGTTAACAAACTCCTGCAGGTTATTATGAAAAATTCCTACTGAAATTATGTGCCCTACTTACGTTTCAAATGGCAAATTGCTTAGTTAATCTTTTCTTTTGCTTGGTTGTATTGAACTTGATCATTGTAATATATTACATGTTTGGATCACAGATAAAGCAAAAACGTGGAAAATTTCAAACAAAAATATGTCCTAATGAAATTATTGCTCTCAATTGATAATGTAAAAATCCATTCAGCTAAAACGGTCTAAACGATTGTATGATTTATCCATTGACTCAGTGCGTCCCGGGTTTAGCAGTTCTCCGGCACGACGAAAATATAAATCCGCTGTGCATGCCTGTGTTAACTGAGCAACACTGAGTGAGTGTGTGCAATATATACATGTTTCTCCGTATTTGGTTTACGCGAAATAAGAGGAATAAGGTTGTATGTTGCCCCGTACGAATTTGGGAATTGTTTTCTCAGGATTTGAAAGAAACTTGCACAACGTATCGTTTGCTAAAAGCCTGTGGTTAAGATGAGACTTGCAGCAATAGTACAGCGACATTTCAAATAGTAACTTATTGTATCAGTTTAACAAGGACACGGTTTCTAGCTGCGTTGCAGAAGCAACACCTAAATTCAGTATTTTGCTTTACACGACTTACAGACGAATGTGCGGTGCCTACGACAAAATTTTTATTAGACAAGTCCTCAGCGATGTAGAACATTCGAAACGGTTTATGTTGCGGTATCATGTTCAAAATCGAAAGCTTGGACATTAAGAACGTCTGGGGTACCATTTTCAATGGAAGATATTGAAATCGGGCTTCGCGTGTAACTAAATGGCACAAATAGAGATTTCAAGCTTTCAAATAAGCTGTCGCCGCGCCAAAGTTGAGTTTGCGTGTCACGCTAAAAAACTTAATAACGTCACTGACAAATTTCACCACTGTCGCGGCTAGTGAGAAGTCTGCGCTTCGTTTTTTCACTCATTACATTCAGAATTCGATTGTTAACTACTATTATCATGGATTGAAACAGTACGCTAATTTAAAACAAGAAGTAATTGCGTCTAACCAGGTACCACATGTGCGTCCTCGATATTATACATATCAAGCGAACCGAAAATATTGCACGGAATTGCAGTCACCCATCGCCGGCCACACCGGTGACGATAACCGCGTGTCGCCACATCGACCATACGTTTTGCATACGAATAGCCAAAATTTGAATCATGCGGAGGCCCGTTGTGAAGCATCGTCTCGTCGATTGGATATGTTGTCTTATCCGGAAAAATACAGGTTGACAGAAGACACACGATCTAAACGTAGCACTAAAATACGTAACGTTAGACTAATTTCGATATACATCTTCACAGTACTAAAATAGTTATATAATACTAATTTAACTTTTTTGATAGCACCTTGATTAAAACATGCCCGGTACCCCAAGCTTGGCCGATAACTACGTACTGAGACATCACGATGTCTACTCGTAGCTATTTGTTTCCTGTAGTAAATACCATTAAACATCAGTGTCTCAACTGACGGTAACGTAAATCGGTCAGCGCAGACAAAAACGCAGCTGTCAGACATGGCAAAATATCGTGTCGTAATAATAATATGGTTGAACGGCCCAAGGATCGAAAAAAGATATGTCATTGTTGAGCTAACTCCATCTACCCATCTCTTCGGATCCCTGTTTTTGTATATATATAAGGTCTGCGCCACACGAGGACGTTCGAGATTGGATAACCCCCATACAGGAATTCGTTTTGAACGACGCTGGACATGTTCTACAAGTTTTAGGTCGTGTTGGCATTGCATCCGATCCCGAATCTATACGGACAAAAGCTCTACGTGCTCAATCGGGAGCGTAGTAAAGCTTACGCCTTTTGGGTGCACAGCCTATCAGCTCTCATAGCATACGGCAATATTCTATATGCGGATATAACATAATACCGCACAAGATAAAACAAAACTAATACGTACCGGCAATGAGTTTCCCATTCCCAAAAACCCCCAAGTGAAACTCTTCAGCGCCCAGGACATTAGAACAAATTTTCGAATTTTGGGCGAAGGAAGCACGACGGTGCCAGGCCTCAAACCCCGTAACTCCAGAACCGAAGGCTTAATCGAAAAACTAAACGAAGCATTGGCATTTATCATTTTACTATGAAATAAAGCCAACCAGAGAAAAAATTCCAAAGTTAAGATAAAAATAAGCTTGCTTGCGCGAAGGGTAGCAAAATGAGGTAAAAGCCCTCATTTTGACCTCTGCCCCCGGAAAAAGACATCAAATAAAAACACACGGGATATGCAAGATCAATTGACTATGCCGGTTCGAATGAGCCCAGGATCATGCAAATCGGTTAACTTATGGCCGATCACACATACATACAGAATTTAAAGGCTTTCCCGCTGCAACACACAATCTCCGCTACGTTATACTACGCTCTCAATAAATTTTCTGGAGCGTAGCGCATAAAATCACCACAAAAATACCCGTTACGAGTTCAATATTTTCAAATTTTCAACCGTTATAATCCCAGAAGGGGACACAGCCCCTCACATACACTTAATTTTTCAATTACTTGGATCAGAAAATTGATTCCAGAAAACTTTTTTAGGAAATGGTATACTATGGATGAGTCGTCACCCTATAGTTTGGAGGTGTCTAGTCATAACATATTTTTTGGGGTGGAGGCACTCACGCCATAGTTTGGAGGGACCAATTACATGCTAGCTCTGGCCCTGTCAGTAAATTCATACTTATTTCGAAAATAGTGAGTCTGATTGGCACTCATTAAGTGCAGGTGTATCACAAATACAGCGTAAATAAGGAAAACCCGGTTTTTCTATCGTGAACGACGTCATAAAAATCGTTTCGCAAATGTTTCATTAATCCTGATCGTACTAAAGCAGAATTAGATGTATTTCATGTTGAGCGGCTTAAACGGAAAGCTTCAAAAAACGGGAGTCGCAGTGTCCCCCCAGTAACCAGCTCTCAGTAATTGTACCTGAAGTACCTTTTGATGATACACATCTGCCGCAAGACACAGTTTCTTTTACTAATGATTTATGTAGTCAATGTGGTTTTATTCTGTGTAAATGCAATTTTGTTACTTCTGGAATGACTATTGGCGAGTGTGACACAACTGGCTGTTTAGCAGCAAACTCTGCCGGTAATAATGCTAGTTCTGTATATAAATGCGTACTGATTAACGCCAGATCAGTTATAAATAAATTACATGAGTTACAACTGTTGTAAACTATGATTTTGACATTATTTGTATCACGGAATCGTGGGCGTCTACAGCGAACAGTGACAGTGAGTTGCACCTACCGGGATATGCTGTGTTTCGGCGGGATCGCGTGGGGAGACGTGGTGGGGGGGTTTCCTCCTTATACGCTCCTCCATTGCGGCCCTGCTGTCACCGAAAATTGACACCAAGTTTGAGGACGCGATATGCTGCGAGATACGGCGTTTCAGCACACGGATTTTAATAGTTTGTGTGTACCGACCGCCATTGGCATCGCCAGAAAATAACAGTCTTCTGGAGCAGTTGTTTCGAGATGTTGCCGAATGTGACGATTATTGGCTGAAGTGTGTTTGCGGCGATTTCAACCGTCCGTCCATTGATTGGTCGAAACTAAACTGGCAGCAATCAGAGGATAACTTCATGGATAGTGTATTAAATTCGGGATTTACACAATTCGTTCTTGAACCAACACGAGGGAATAATATATTAGATTTAGTATTCTGTGACGTTGAAAACACAGTCTCTAGTGTCGAAATCTTAGCTCCTTTACAATCGAGCGATCACTTTTCGGTTAAGTTCTCGCTTGCTGGGCGTCCTCATTGTAACCAATCAATTGCTGCTGGCGTTAGCAATTCACGCGACTGGAAGCGGGCACCTTGGGGACGCATTTCTTTGTCTTTGGTTGCGATAGATTGGGACCCTATCTTCGATCACGAAGACATTGATGCCATTTGGTCGGCTACAGTAGAAGTTTTCGACGCAGCTGTCACTAAATTTGTACCGTTCAAATCTTCCAGGAGGTTTCGGAAACCCGTCTGGGCCGATGGAGCCTGCTGGGCTGCTCTTCAGCGCAAGTACAATGCCTTTCGACGTTTTAAGCGGACTAATTCGTTTGAATCGTGGCAGAATTATAAACTAAGCAGCAAATTGCGGAATTTCATTGTGAAGAGTGCATCCGTCGGTTTGAAATCAAGTTGGCTACGAACATTGATCAGGACCGAAAATCATTTTTTAACTATGCACTTAAACGAGCTAAAGTTTTGCCTAAAATAGGTCCGATGGTATGTGACTATGGTACTGTGTCTAACTCCGCAGCTGAGGACTGTAGTATTTTTAATAGCTATTTTGCATCGGTATTCAACCGATTTAACTTTGTCGCTCCACAAGTTCAGTTTCGTACAGACAGCAGACTTGGTAAAAGTCAAGTGTCAACCGAAGATGTTCACCGCCCGTTGAATAAAGTCAAACCAGGAGCAGCTCCAGGGATTGATGGCATTTGTAACATCTTTTTACTAAATACAAGTGACGTTATTGCCGCTCCATTAGCTCGATTTTTCAACTTATCCTTAAATAGCAGTACGTTTGTTCCGCAGTGGCGTGATGCGAAATTTGTACCGATCTATAAGGGCGCTGGAAATCGTAACAAATGTTGTAATTATCGACCGATAAGTCTAACATGCAGCGTCAGCAAGGTATTAGAATCGATTGTGAAGGACAGACTGGCTACGTTTTTTGCTGAACAACCACTTGCTGTATGACTCTCAACATGGTTTCCGTGCTCGAAGATCCACCACCACCCAGCTATTGGAGTTTATAAATTTTGCTACACGCTGTCTGGACCAAGGTGACTAGCTAGACGTTGTTAATGTAGATTTCCACAAGGCATTTGATAAAGTAAACATAGCAGCACTAATCCATAAGCTAGCACAATATGGCATCTCCGGTGCCCTGTTAAAATGGTTTCAAAGTTACTTGACTGGTCGACGACAAACTGTGTCAATAAATGGTTCGTCCTCGCAATGGACAGATGTAACTAGTGGAGTTTCGCAGGGCTCAGTCCTGGGACCGCTGCTATTTATACTGTTTGTAAATGAAATAGACGAGCACGTATCATGTGCTGTGTTCAAGTTTGCCGATGACTTGCGATTAGCTCGAAGAGTACTGCGATACGACCCAGATGTGGACTCTGAAGCGATGCAGCTTTACTTAGACGGTTTGTCGAATTTCTGTGCTGAGTGGCGTGTTACAATAAATGAGCTTAAAAGTCACGTAATGCATTGCGGGGCAGGCAATCCGTGTGCGATGTACAGCTTGGTGAATAATGTGTTGGACGTCGTCGAGTCTCAGAAAGACCTTGGTGTTGTAGTGACAAAGAACTTAAAGTCTTCAGAGCATTGTGCTACTGTCTCGGCGAAGGCAATAAAAGTAGTGTTCCTCTTACGGCGTACAATTCGTCACTGGTCCAAGTTCGTTTGGTTGCAGCTCTTTTTCTCTTTAGTTAGGCCACATGTTGAATATGCAGTAAACGTATGTTGCCCTTACTATGACAGCGACATTTTTGTGATTGAAAAAGTCCAGCGCCTGGCAACCAAGCTCATCCCGACGATTCGACACCTTTCATATAGGGAGCGTCTGAACTTTCTCGGTATTCAGTCGCTAGCAACCCGAAGGGTTCGAAACGATATTCTTCTGGTATTCAAGATAATTCGTGTGGATGTAGCGTTGGACATCTCGAAGTATTTCGCTCCTGGTTTCCCCAGCACTCGAGGGCATAACTTTAAGCTGGAACCAATTGACACTCCTCGCCTAGATTGTCGTAGACACTTTTTTCCTCACCGTGTAGTTCGAGCTTGGAACGCGCTTCCAACCGAGGTCGTAAATGCAACTTCGTTGTCACTGTTCAAAAAGAAGCTTCACGAATCCGGGTTCCTCAATACTTACGAATATTAATATGTTTTTCAACTCAACATCACGCCTTGCTCCAATGCGAGGCGATCTCCTCTTGCATGACAAATCAACGCAGATCCAGGAATAAAGCTCTCTCACACACGTACTATGCTGGGGGAAGAAATGGTACGTCAAAAGAACAACTTTATGCATACATTTAAAGTGAACTCAAGCATTATATATTATACATAAATTTAACATTTTTATAGAAAAAACTTTTATACGAAGTTGCAAAAGACTCGAGCGGAGGTAATTAAATTACTTTTGCTATCGTGAACGACGTCATAAAAGAACAACTTTATGCATACATCTAAAGTGAACTCAAGCATTATATATTGTACATAAATTTAACATTTTTATAGAAAAAACTTTTATACGAAGTTGCAAAAGACTCGAGCGGAGGTAATTAAATTACTTTTGCTATCGTGAACGACGTCATAAAAGAACAACTTTATGCATACATCTAAAGTGAACTCAAGCATTATATATTGTACATAAATTTAACATCTTAATAGAAAAAATTCTTTTATACGAAGTTGCAAAAGATTCGAGCAGAGGTAATTAAATTACTTTTGCTATCGTGAACGATGTCATAAAAGAACAACTTTATGCATGCATCTAAGGCGAATTCAAGCATTTTATATTATACATAAATTTAACATCTTTATCGAAAAAACTCTTTTATACGAAGTTGTAAAAGACTCGAGCAGAGGTAATTAAATTACTTTTATTACGTATACTTTTCCGTTTGTTTCATGCTAACACATCACTGGGTTGCTAGATTTTTTTATAATAATTTGATAAGTTCCCAAAATTTAACAAAACTGACACGTTTTCGATCGTGCCATAACAATAATAGCATCCTTGGGATGTTTTGACTTATAACTTCGCAGAGGGTTCGGATCAAAGAAATGAAGACGATAGAATCCTTTCATTAAGTACTACAACTTTGCTATACAATACTTTTTTGGAAAAGATATTCGTTGTTTTAAAATGTACACTGTGTGATTTCAATTAATTATTATACAAAACTAAAAATATGTACACTGTTAAGCATACAATTACGTATACGTCTATATCAGGAAGTAACCGGAATTCCGGTTGCGGCGAAAATCGTGTTCCGGTTGCGGTTCCGGCAAAGGGCAAAAACCATACCGGAACCGGAATTCCGGTTTAAAAATTTTGTTTGAAATTTTCCACGTTTTTTGCTTCGTCCTGTAATCCAAACATATGTAATATATATTATACAATGATCAAGCTCCAATACAACCAAGCAAAAGAAAAGATTAACTAACCAATTTGCCGTGTGAAACGTAAGTAGGGCACATAATTTGAGCAGGAATTTTTCATAATAACCTGCACGAGTTTGTTAAATCAAAGCCAGGTCGATGCTTGTAGCAGCTATTTTACACATCCAGAAGTCTGTGGGATACGTTTGAATTAAACCGGTCCAACTCGTTAACAGAGTATGGCTTACGCAGAAGTACTTAGGGTATGCTTGGTTAACATAAATTGCGTCAAGAACCCGCCAATGCGCTTGTAAACTCTGTAAATCAGTCTAAATTGAATTGAAATTAAACAGTGTCTCTGACCACTGATCAGAAAATTACGTTCTATCTATTATTTTCTCTTAGAATCATATAAACCAATAATTTTAAGTTTCCTACAGAAGAACATGCAACAACCGTATGTGTAGTAAAGGGAGGCGACTGGAGACAGAGCGAAAGTGTGTATTCTACGCTCCAAGCTTTGTAAGCACATTCGATTTGACGCAGTATACGCAATGGTGTATAGTGGAACACATTTTTTGCTCTGAATGTCCAAAAACCGACATATTTGATCGATAAATAAACATTATTAGCTTCCTTAGTCTCTTTAAAGTTTCAGAAAGGCAGAAATACCATCGCTATACATTAAATTTAATGTAAAAGTTGTTTTCAATGCATTTTAAATCCACTATACCTTCATTTCTTCCATCATCTGTTTTACTATATATAAATTTCGAAGGCCAGGTTCCGGTTCCGGTTTAAATGGACGGTTCCGGTTATTCCCTGTTCTATATATTAGCGTATCAAACATTAATGTTTTTGTAGACAGTAGCCCAATACGGTAACTATTACTTCATTATTTTGTTAACACTAGGAGCTTTCATGTAGCAATAACGACTTGAATGTCTTAAAGTTTTACCAAAACCGAAACACAAATTGATACTCTGACATGTAACTCTACATCGCTCCACAATATCTATTAAAGCGGTTAGATGTATTTATTTATAACATTGTAACAACACTATGCTGTATTTGAAATATATAATCCATGCGAGTACCTAGCAGATCATTACGTTCTATGCACGCAAAAGGTTAAATTGTTAAATTACAAAAACATTACAAAATCCGACTATTCGTTCGTACCCAAGTAACATACAGGATTTTTGCCTTAGCGCAATTCACGGAGAAAATTGTCCGCCAATAAATTAGGAGAAAAAATATTGGCGTTTACGTAAAATTTTGTTGGTTTCAAAGCAAGATTTTTTCCTAATCACAAGAATAACACTTTTGGCTCGACGTAAGCGACGCATCGAATCTTCTTTCACTTTTATATTCCAAGTAATCAGTATTTTATACACATACTTCACAACCCGATAATTATTAACTAGCGATAGAATTTATGCTCACTTCAAAAAAACTACCATTATTCGTACATGTATTAGTAAACCAATACAGGCTGTTGCAGAATTTCAACGAATTCTTATGGTAGCATCAAACATTTTAGCGCAGTCAAACTACTACTGGGCGGCAGTTCGGTTACAAAACTCACGATTTTTGGCTTCGCACTGTATATGTGCTCGCCGAAAAAGAAAACCAACTACATAATATACTTACCATACGTACACAACGCGTCGTTTTTGCCGCCAACAATAATTTTGGCGTATATATAATATTGACATTGAGCGCACATAAGGAAAATACATCCGCCAGATAACACCTTTTCCACACGAATAATATATATGTATATGATTTATTATATATATATACATAAAACCTTTACAATTTTGTGGTACAATATATCCACAATATATCGTACACGTGAAATGTATTTTGAGGGTTTTTGTAACCCTCATTTTCTAGGACACATTGGAAAATCGGTTTTCCTACTCCATATAGATTTCAAAAATTCAATGCTAAAATTTGCTTCCACGTTTTTCGGGAAAAATCGTGTCCTTCTAAAGAACATTAAAAATATTGAAAAATTACATAGCGGTTACGTTAACAGTTACACACTACAGTTCAGTCATTGCAGGCAAACAGTTTTTTCAGCGCCAGCACGTATGCTTCTTATTGAGCGGAGCTCGGCGAAGCGTTTATATTTTCTGTCTGGGAGTAAAAAGGTCGATGTCCGTCCGTTCGTTCGTGCGGTCCGACGGATCTCAAGAACCACTGGACGGATTTTAAAAAACCTTTTTTGTTTGAAAGCCTATCATGTCAGAGTGTGCACCGGATATTTGGGATTAAAAATGTTGAGTGGTTAATTAGTAATTACCTAATTAGTAATTTTATGCAGCTAAAATAGAGAATTTTGCAATATTTGTGTTGTTTATTGAAATAGAATCGTTGCGATCAAACCATTATACGGTTTTTTGGGTCGAAGAATTCAAATATAATATTTTTACCAGTGATAAAGCCCTATGCAATGTAGTTACAAGAACATAAAATTGAGTACATTCGTAATGTCACAGCCCAAGCTCCGCTCACAAAAATGTAGTTCCACTACCGACTAGTATATATATTACTGTTATTCAGGTAGCAGTTATAAGAACAAATAGTAAGCTCGCGCATAATAAAAATCCATTAATATTATCCAGTTAGTGACGCCAACACAGAGAATAATTTCTTGTTTTCAACGTCACATTCGTGAAAAATAACATATCGATTACGTTAACAGTTACACTACAGTTCAGTTACCGCAAGCTAGCAGTTTTTTCTACGCAGCACGTATGCTTCTTGTATATATATTACTGTTGTTCATGTAGCAGTTATAAAACAAATAGTAAGGTCTCGCATATTAAAAATCCATTAATATTATCCAGATAGTAGCGCCAACAAAGATAATCATTTCTTACCTTTTAAACGTCACATTCGTGCGCCGCCTTAAGAACATTGGTATTAATCGCCATGTTATCGTTGAAAAAAATCCAAATTTCGAAGCAAATTTTTAAACAAGTCGCCGACAAGTGCTGCCAAATGAATAACATGCGTTCGTTGGACAGCGAAATAAAGCTAGCGTCTCACCATAATCGACAAGCTTCACGTCTTTCAAAGATGCAAAGATACATTCTTCGCACGGCGAATTTCCGTCATCAAAAAGCTTGAGCGCTTCCTGAATTCCATGACCAACTAATCCCCATCCGCCGGTAACTAAGATTTTGCACTTAGCTGTTGTGCCCATGTATAAAAAATAAAAAAAGATAGAAGTATATACTTTGGTAATGCTGACGCTAGCAATAAAAACAAAGGGTATAATAACTGTGCATAAGCAAAAGAGGCGTTACCACACACACCGTTCGAGGTTCGGACCTTCCACTTGAGGACGCACCAATCTCATCCCACTTCACGAAAATTGACAAAATCTGGAGAAAATGTATATAACGCAAATGAAGACATTTTTGAAAAGCTAGGGAGAATTATGAGTTTATAATAACATCAAAATTTACCTCCCACGGCCGAAACCTTCTTCGCGCCTCTTTTTCCCTGAGCCGATGAACCTTGAACATGATGTATATATGCAATATATCTGGCTAGTCCAAAGTGGGCAACTGCAAAACGGAGGTACCCCCGGCTGACATAATTAACGTCTAAGCGCGACAAAATCCGGCAAAAATCCGGTACCCCCGTCAGGCGAGCAGTGGGCCCCCAGCTATAATTTCCGAGGTTTGGACTAGCCAGTATATCTACCTAAAATTCTACTTATAATCATGAATCTATTATTTCCAACATGCAGTATAAAAGGAACTGTCGACAGTTTCAATAGATGGGATAATGTGTCTGGTACAGTACATCCTGTATTTGGAATGAGTCAAAGAATCAGACGAAACTACTCTCAGCTTGTTCAAGTACCTACAATCTCTCGGTGGCAAAGGTAGTTGCATAACACAGAATCATTAATTACATATCACTAATTAATTAGCCAAAAGTCTTGTTTCAGTGCCAACGGGAGTTGCATAACACAGCATCAGCAATTGCACATAACTGATTAGTCAAAATTGTTGTTTTAGTAAGTAAAATTAGGGTACCGGTTAATTCTATCCGAAACCAAAAATTCGATTTCGTAACACTTCACTAACCAAAATTTGCATTAAAAATTTCACATTTCCGAACCAAAACTGGTTAGCGATGTAAACAAAGAGTATATACAACACTATTATTTTTACTATTCGCGAGAAGATAAATCGTACCGCCGTCGTGAACACCGGTCAGAGTTTGAACGATTGCAAGTTGTTGATCAGTCCACGACGAGGATTTCGTCCCCGTCGAACAGGAGACAGGAAATTTCGTCAAGCTATAAGCAGAAACAGAGGCAGAACAGCTAAGTGCGCCAGAAACATGGAGTCGACGTTTAAAACACTCGACCGATGGTGCCAAAACATCATCCAGCGGCAGTCTGTTCCACGGCCTCACAACCCTTAAAGCAAACGAGTAAAGGCGACAGTTTAGGTTCGATCGTGGTTTGATCAACTTCATTGAATTTGTTCATGTCGATGTAGTTCGGGATCTGCCATCTCAAAGATGTTTCGCCAATCAAAGTCCACTAAGCCATGCAGAAGCTGATAAGTCAAGATTAAATCAGCGCGATGTCGGCGAGTCTTCAACGTTTGCAATTTGAGAAACCTGAGTCGCTGTAAATAATCCATACTGGTTGTACCTCCAACGAACCGTGTGGCGCGGCGCTGGACTCGTTCCAGAATGTCGACATCGCCTAACTGATGTGGACTCCATGCCTGACTTGCATGTTCCAGTTTCGGTCTTACTAGAGCACGATACAGTAGTAGGAATGGTTTTACAACCAAACGTACGCGCGAGAACAGTAACAACCTTATGACACTCAGCGACAATTCGTTGACAATGCTGGGAAGTTATAGCATTGTCTGATATTATACATCCCAGATAACGCTCATGTTGGGAGTTTGCTATTGTCTAGTTATATAGAGTATATGTTCGTCCTGGATTCCGATGGCCAAAACGCATAACCGCACACTTGTTAGCACCGAAAACCATGCGAGAAGTATTCGCCCATTGTGTTACTGAATCAAAGTCTGTTTGTAACATCAGACCGCTTTCACCACGGACTAGTGAAAAGCAATGAATGAGGGATGCATCGTCAGCAAATTTCAAAATTGACGTTGCTATTCCATCATCAATAGCCATGTGCAGCTAGCTTAAGCAAAAATCGCTCGTGTGAAACAACATCAAATGCTTTCCTAAGGTCAAGGAGCACTACATCGGCACATAGTTGATTGTCCAGGTGACCAGTGAGTTTGTGGAAGAAGTCCACTAATTGGATAGTGGTTGATCCACGACTTCTGAAGCCAAATTATGAACCACTTGTAAGATTGTGCATATCAAAAAACCAGGTGATCTTGGTTTTTATGATAGATTCCAGCAATTTGGAGCAGGATGACGTTAGACTTATAGGTCTGTGATTAGCAGCATCGATCTTAGAACCTGATTTAAATCTAGGAACAACTTTCGCCCGTAACCAGTCAGTAGGTAAACAATTAGAAGTGAACGACTTATTGAACAATGTAGCCAGTGGAGCAGCCAGAGAAAATCGACGCTTCGACAAGAGAAGGTTTGAAATTTGATCATCTCCCGGAGCGGCGTTTGGCCAGCGGTGAGAAATTGCATTTGCCACTATTAACAGTGTGAAATCGATATTCGAGAGCGATTACACTGTGCGCTGACGAAAAACAGGAATGTTATCTAATGGTTCTTTTTGAAAAACAGATGCAAACTGGTCATTGAATAGAGCTGCAACTTCAGCAGCATCATTTCTTACAGAGCCGTCATGACGGCGGAAACAGTAAGTCAGTTTTGTTGATGTGATTGAGTGGGTTGGAATTTATTTGACCAGTCAAGCTATTTAGATACTTTCGGCGTGATCTCATGACTTCGTAATCACACAGATTTTTGGCTAGACCATAAAGGGCCCATGAATGTTGATTACGATGGCGTTTGTAGTGGGAATAAGCATTTTTCTGACGAGCGAGTGCACGGCGACAGTCATAATCAGCCCACACAGGGAAACTTCGATTTTGTTGCAGCAGCACATATAATTCTACTGCACTGGATACGCAATTTCGCATTAAAAGCCACATTTCATTTACAGTTTGGGAATCATCCAGTCGCAAGTTAGCACTAATATAATTTTGTATATGCTCACTATTTACTTTTCGCCAACATCGCTTCGGACTAGTTTGTAGATCATCAGTACCCAGCTTCGATGTAAAGCACACTCCTTGATGATCGCTCCTCCTTAAAACGGGTATAATATCCACACAGAGCACTATGTCCGAATTACAGAAAACTGCATCTAATGTGTTATCGCCTCTGGCTGGAGAATACACGTGCTGAGTAAGACCAAGGTTAAAAATAGTATGTACAAAGCAGGGAGTAACCAGAATTCCGGTTCCGGCGAAAATCGTGTTCCAGTTGCGGTTCCGGCAAAGGGCAAAAACCATACCGCAACCGGAATTCGGGTTTAAAAATTTTCCATGTTTTTTGTTTCATCCTGTAATCCAAACATATGTAATATATTATACAATGATCAAGCTCTAATACAACCAAGCAAAAGAAAAGATTAACTAACCAATTTGCCCAGTGAAACGTAAGTAGGGCACATAATTTGAGCAGGAATTTTTCATAATAACCTGCAGGAGTTTGTTAAATTAAAGCCAGGTCGATGCTTGTTGCAGCTATTTTACACATCCAGAAGTCTGTGGGATACGTTTGAATTAAACCGGTCCAACTCGGTAACAGAGTATGGCTTACACAGAAGTACTTAATGTATGCTTGGCTAACATAAATTGCGTCAAGCACCCGCCAGTGCGCTTGTATACTTGGTAAATCAGTCTAAATTGAAGTAAACTAACATTATCTGCAACGCAGCTAGAAACTGCTTTCTTGGGAATGAACTGTATTTATTGAAACTGTGCGAGCAGTATCACAGTGTGTCTCATTTATAACATTCTGATTAGAAAGTTATCTTCATTATGATCTAACTGACGTGCACTGTTTGTCCAACGCTAGCCTAAAGAGTGTCTCTGGCCACTGATCAAAAAATTACCTTCTATCTATTATTTTCTCTTAGAATCATATAAACCAATAATTTTAAGTTTCCTACATAAGAACATGCAACAAACGTATGTGTAGTAAATGGAGGCGGATGGAGAATGAGCGAAAGTGTGTATTCTACGCTCCAAGCTTTGTAAGCACATTCGATTTGACGCAGTATACGCAATAGTGTATAGTGGAAGACATTTTGTGCTCTGAATGTCCAAAAACCTACATATTTGATCGATAAATAAACATTAGCTTCCTCAGCCTCCTCAAAGTTTCAGAAACGCAATAATGCCATCGCAATGCATTAAGTTTAATGTCAAAGTTATTTTTAATGCATTTTAAATCCACTATACCTTCATTTCTTCCGTCATCTGTTTTACTATATATAAATTTCGAAGACCAGGTTCCGGTTCCGGATCTGGTTTAAATGGACGGTTCCGGTTATTCCCAGCTACAAAGACATCACAAGTTGGTGGCCAGGACTGTTGTAACCAGTTAATTTGCGGGTAGTTAAAGTCACCAATTATCACGAGAGATCCGCAAGGTATTACGGCAAGGTTCTTTGCATAATCAAAAGGAGCAACATTTGTGGCATCAGTGTTGGTGGGCGAGCGGTATACACAACAAACTAATAGTACGCTAGCCGATGTTGAATTTGACACAAGACACGTTGCTATATCCGGATGACTCTGAGTGTTCGGCACAACGCGAGGGTTTAAGGAGTGATGTACATAGATAATACAACCACCGTCGTGTGTGTAGCGATCTCTGCGGAACAGACTGTACCCATCAAGTTTATACTCTGCGTCGTCTCTATCTGGCACTGCCCATGTCTCTGTCACACCTATGAGCTTAACGTCGCTGTTCTGGTGTATAAACAAGTATAGATGATTCATTTTATTACATAATGAACGAGCGTTAAACTACACATTTTAAAAAACTTTTCCCATGCATAGCGTTAACATTGTTGGTATTTGAATGGTTTGAAGAAACATTAATATTATTACTATCATTACTATTATTATTATATACTATTATTATATTCATTATTATTATTACTATTATAAATATTATTATGATTTCCGTTAGCAGATTTAGCAGTGTCATCAGAGCAAATATAATTTAAACTACTTATTGTTGTGCTAGCAGGCCGACACTCTGGGCTACTGCCGATTGTGAGTTGGTAGTGTGCACTACTGCGTTCTCTCGGCCTAAAAGTTTCGCTCACGACGCGGATTTACAACTTCAATAATTTGCATGCCACGCAGGCGAACGTTAGACTCGCCTGGTCGTCGACGTTCAATATACTGCTGATATATCGCCTTTTCACTTTGCTGCTCCGTGAGTGTAAGATCAGATTTAATGCTAATCTTTTGCAACAAGCCATCAGTACACTCAGCCAATTTGCACAGATTAGACAAAACCATTAACTGATTTAGCTTCTGTAAAACTGATCTTCAAGGCTTGTGGGTGAGTATCACCAGTGCTTGTGACAACCTCTTTCCCAATCCGAGCAACATCAGTTTCACCTAGACAGTTGCTATCAATTCCGATTGCCGTAAACAGTTCTGATACAAGATGTCGATCATCGACTGGTTCACCGTTGGAGGTTTTAGATTAAACACCATGACGTCCTTGCGGCGACGTTCACAGTACCGAAATTTAGAAACGCCTTTTCTGCAGCTATATCAGCTCCTTTTTGGGCAATACTGTCGTCCGGTGCAATATCTAGGGGAGGAACAGATCCGGCCGGACATTGACTGGACTGTGAGAGCTTTGCCTCAATGGCTACAATTTTATCGGTGAGGTTTTTAAGGAAACCCTCCATTTCGTCAGATCGTTTCTGACTACCAAGTTTACTACAACAGGATTGCACTCTTGGCAAAGCCAAAAAACCTTGCCGGGTTTTTCACTACTTCCTTGGCTACTGGAGCTGGAACTGTAACACAGCGAGCACGAAATTCAGCGTTGCACCTACTGCATATGATATAGGTATCATTGAATTCAAGCAAGTTGATTTGCTTGCCACAATTGAACTGGTGACAAACTAGTGCGTCATCATCACCATTATTATCTCCCACAGATTGACGAGTGGATCTTGTTGGCAATTGGCTCATCTTATAAGCATTCACTATATAGCTTGTAAAGTTATATACAGTACTCGCCAAAAATGACCGTCGCATTTCGAGCGAGCGAGTTCGAGCGAGTCGCGAGCGAGTCTCGAGCGAGTGGCTCGCTCGAGATTTCGCAACTATTTAAATTAATAGAAAATTCTATTTTTAGAACAAATTTATTTCGAGCGAGTCGCGAGCGAGTCTCGAGCGAGTCGCGAGCGAGTGTCGAGCGAGTCGCGAGCGAGCGACAGTCATTTTTGGCGGGTACTGTAATACCTCAATAAATAGATAAATGTATAGGTAAAGAAACTCTTATAAAATTTATATAATTATATATAAATGCCTGATCAGCAACCCCAGGTTACCTATGGCGGGGGGGGGTAGGTGGATGGTGTGGAATCGTATCCCAGTGGATGGTGTGGAATCGTATCCCAGGTCAACTGGAAGTTTCGCAATAGTATTTTGCCGGGGGTATTATTCCTCGTTGGCGTTGGCGTATTTAGTATTTACTGACTAAAAATGCTCATTTCTGAGCTTCATTTTACTTAGGATTTTAACTAAGAGTCGAAATATAAGCAGTAGTATCGAGTTTTGCTGTAGCCGTTTTTAGCTGGAACGAACGCTTTTGATGTCACCTAAAAACACCTGTGGGTGCTGTCAGGTTGACCTGGGAAAGATACAAAATTAACCAGGTTGACATGATCTGGATAAACCGCCGAACTCCTGTAGTAGCACTAAAATCCTGCGCACTTTTATCTTAGCGGAAAACCAGAGCCAAATTGAATTTTATTTTATTACTAACCCGCTGTTACCTTTAACCCCACAGTCACAGCCAGTAGCACATACCGAATTGCTGTCTGCGGACGACAGCACCCTATCGTAAAACGACACATGATATGCTGCGTTTTCGCAGCTCAATCTGTAAATGGTTGTATGCACTGCGCTTGATCACTGTTTTCAGTACAAGCAGCAACTAGCTGTGTCGGTGGGCTCGATTGTCAAGATAGCTTTGCATTTTGCAATGACTTAATTAGTAACCGTTTCCAACTGGGTCGAAAACCGGGTGTTACCTTTAACACAATAGTCACAGCCTGTAGGACATAAAACTAGTAACTCTATCGAGATTGCAAAACGTAGTGAAGCATACGTACACTTACGCCTAAGCCTTTGCGTGCACATCAAATCAGCTTTCGATAGCATGCGTCGATATGCTATGTGTGGACATCATGCAATACCAGCACGTTATAACAAAACTAACACCGTCAATGAGTTTCTCATGCCCGAAAACCCTCCGGTGCAACTTATCAGCCGACCAAGACGTCAGAACAAATTTTCAAATTTTGGGTCGAGGAACCACGCGGTTACCTCAAACCCCATAACTCCAAAACCGAAGCCTTAATCGAAAAACAAAAAAGGCATCGGCATTTATCATTTTACTATGAAATAAAACCAACCCGAAAAAAATTCGAAAGTTACGATAAAATAATCTTGCTTCCGTGAAAGGTACTAAAATGGTATAAAACCCTAATTTTAATCTAACCCCGAACCAAAGGGGCGCCATACCTTTGTACCCATGGAACCATGGGTCGTAGAGTCCAACCAATACCGGCAATAAGTTTCCCATGCCCGAAAACCTCCGAGTGAAACTTTTCAGCCGTCCTGGACGTCAGAACAAATTTTCTAATTTTGGGACGAGGAACCATGAGGGTGCCATACCTCAAACATCCAAACCGGAGCCTTAATCGAAAAACAAAAAAGAGGCATCGGCAATTAGGCATTTATCATTTCACTATGAAATAAAACCAACTAGGGAAAGAAATTAGATTATTAAGATAAAAATAACCTTGCTTCCGTGAAGGGTACTAAAAACCCTTATTTTGACCTCAGACCCTCAACCATGGGGCGTCATACCTCCATACCCATGGGTCGCAGAGCAAAACCAGCACCGGCAATGAGTTTCTCATGCCCGAAAACCCGCAAGGGAAGCTTTTCGGCCGACCAGAATGTCAGAACAAATTTTCTAATTTTGGGACGAGGAACCATGAGGGTGCCAAACCTCAAACCCCATAACTCCAAAACCGGAGCCTTAATCGAAAAACAAAAAATGGGCATCGACATTCATCATTTTACTATGAAATAAAACCAACCAGAGAAAAAAATTCGAAAGTTACGATAAAAATAATCTTGTTTCCGTGAGGGGTACTAAATGGTGTAAAAACCCTCATTTTGAACTCTGACCCCGAACCAAAGGGGCGCCATACCCTTGCAGCCATGGAATCATGGGTCGCGGAGTAAAACCAACACCGGCAATGAGTTTCCCATGGCCGAAACCCCCAAAGTGAAAGTTTTTAGCCGCCCAGGACGTCAGAACAAATTTTCTAATTTTGGGACGAGGAACCATGAAGGTGCCATACCTCAAGCCCCATTACTCCAAAACCGGAACCTTAATCGAAAAACAAACAAAAGGCATCTGCAATTATATTATCATTTTACTATAAAATAAAACCATCCAGAGAAAAAATTAGATGGTTAAGATAAAAATAAACTTGCTTCCGTGAAGGGTACTCAAATGGGGTAAAAAACCCACATTTTGACCCCTGACCCCAAATCAAAAAACGCTCGTGGATGTACACGATAAATCGACTATGCCGGTTCGGATGAGCCCAAGATCATGAAAATCGGTTAACGCGTTCTCGAGTTATGGCCGGTCACACACACAGACGGAATTTAAAAGATTATCACCCCTGCAACACCATCTCCACTACGTTTCACATTTGACTGAAATACCTCCACTCAGAAATTTAGGGCAGCAACTCAAACTCTTACCATGGTGTGAACGTTCTCATAATGTTACCAAATTATAAAGTCAAGCACGAAGATGAAAAAGAAACAACTAAAATAAAATTTTGAAATTAAACGAAAATTATGCAATTAGGTGGTCACGCCACCTTAGAAAACGATCAACTAAACTAAATTACACAAAAAACACAATAAACTCAATAATAGTGAATTTAAATTACACATGAACACATTAGGCGACACATATAAAAAATTCAAATGTGTAAAAGTGTGTATTAATGATGTGTAGCGTGTATATGTGTCAGTTATTAAGTATTTTAAAACTATATACGATGTTTACATATATAATTAACTCTTAACACTAGCGTCGTTTTGTTTTGCGTGATTGTTGGGGGTAGGGTGGAGGTCTAATTTTTTGTGACAGCTATCGGCATTTAGAAAGATGAGGGGATTCATCACCGAAGATTGTGCGGAACGAGGTGTGATCACTAGAATGCCGGTGGGGCGCAATTAATAGCAAGCGTTCTTTGGCTGCGACCCGTGTCTTGCGAGGCAGCGTGACTACTTCTATGCACTCGTTTTTCCAGAAACTCGGACCTGAAGACGCTAGGAAGAATATTTATTTGTGATAAAACAATTAGATTGTACAGAACACGAGTTTTACTCCACAATTCTTTTTAGTTTACGTCGATTCCTGGCCACTACTAATTTTGCTCGCTTTTCGTTCGATCCTATATGCATCCGCACTTGTAATTTTTTTGTTTCTATTACACCTTAAGATTTAGATTATCTATTACGTTATTAGCTCTCTGGTGAGATTAATACAGAGTATCCTAGAAAGATATACACCGTTAATTCTATTTAATTACCTGAACCTAAGGCCTTAGATTTAAGCTGTATAATTACCCCTATCTTATGTAATACACACCTGGAAAGAATGCACGAGGGTTATATTATGAACTAGGTTGTGATTGAAGTACACACCCTAGTTGTAACTTTGTCTGCCCAACCCGTAGAACCTGAAAAGAATGCCAGAAAGCTAGTTTTTGAGGAAGACTTGAAAAAGCTTTAAGACCAGTCGTCCTAATGTCACGCCCGAGATTTTTGAACGGGTTTGGCCCCAAAACCCTCTTAAATAGCTTAGGAACCCCCTATTTCCCAGACTGTTGGCCAAGCATATTTCCACTGATGCCTCCTTTGATTCCAAAACAAGATGATGGAACGACCATGAGAGGCTAATGGGGACGTATATATTATGGGGCGAACCCCGGCACACTACGGACTGAAATCCTTAACTTTAATTCTCACGACCGCGCCCACATCTGTTTTATCCCGGTTAACTACTATTCCCGTTCTTTTTCAAATTCACCATTTACCCCCTTCGCTGAAATCTAGTGTACCACTGACGCTCCCGATCAAAATTTATTTCATTCATTAACCGAGCTCCTAATCCATCCTTATTTCTTTCAATCCCTTCCGTTCCTCATTCTCTTTTTATGTTTCCGTCCCTAATCTTTTTCATTCAAATTTTTCTTCTTTCTTTGTCCGAGAGGACTTCTTCGAATTTAGGAACCCCCAAGTATAATAAAATTTCCTGAAACAACTATTTACATGATTAGACACATATAGTACAGGATATACAACAATATAAAATAAAAACATATAGATATTTAAGATTTCAGTCTTTTGGCTTATAATTTCTTATTTGGTCCTAAAACCGGTTCTTCTGGTTGGCATTTCTTTGGCATCATTCTTTCTAATTCCTCTCACAATCATCGTTTTATCGATTTTCGTAATTATTGAAGCTCTAGTTTGAGACCACCGGGAATTATTTGTGTCGACGGGCCTCGCGTTGATACACGGTTACGATTTTACCATTGGTCTCGCGCCGTTTCCTTGTACACCGTTTATTTATACTGTTCATCCATCGAGTCTTATCGCTTGTCGTTTCGTTAATGAATCAGTTCTTTATTTTGTCTTCGGCAGTTTGTTCCATATACCGGTTCTATTTACCATTTTTTGACGTATATAGCATCGGTTTCTTTTTCATTGCCACTCTGCTTCTCATATGATCGCTGTTTTTTATCGTTGCCACTTTCGTCATTGCCCGTTCCACTGGATTTATTCCCGGAATCGTTGCTCCGATTAAAACAGTTAGATAAGGCACACAATCCACGACACAATTCTTTTAGTGCTACCCTTACTTTTGACCACCGATATTTTTAATCCTAACTTGGTACTGCTCTGTCAAAAGCACGGCTCTACTGTTCGTTTTTATTATTTTTGTATTTATTATATACTTCTTATACTTTAGATTAACTATTATTGTAACATATCTCTTTTGAGGTTAATACTGAATGCCCCGAACGGAAGCACTAAGTAATTCTGTTTAATTTCCTGAGCCTAAGACGTTAGGTTTAAGATGAATAGTATATAACTCCTATCGTATGTTACACACACCCGAACGGAATGAATGAGCGTTATATTATGTACACAACCTAGTTGGAACTTTATCTCTTGCGGTCCTCCGGCACCCGAACGGAATACGCAACAGGTGGCTATGAGGAGAGAAGGATCTTAAGAATTGGTCGTCCTATTCGTCCACCACACTCCTTACTCGCACTGGGTTTGCTCAAGAAGTAGACCCCTGAACGAAGCCCACCTCGGAGACTTCTCACTCGGCTCACGGCCGATGATTGACACTATCTGTATACTACGTAGTAAGTTATATGACACTATATCTTGACCTTACGGCTTAAATATTTAACCTCAAACACCTAGTTTCTGGTAATATAATATTATTGAACATATAGAATAGTTTGGGCATGAATGTACCAATCAATATTTATTTCGTTGAGACGTTGCTAACGTGGCACTCAGCTCGACAGTGCTGGAACCAAATTCGAAAAATAATTGCAATAAGACTTGAAACCCAGCTTTGCTAACATAATTCTTTACGTGCCGCCACTTCCAATCAGAAAAGCAATAAGCGCGACAGCGTAACCAGAAATTGGTTGCTACGTGACACTATATAGGACTAAGATGCAAACTGTTAGGTCAGCTATTACTCAAACGCTGGTTGAGCTTGGTATAATGTATTTAATGACGTCCGAACTGAATGTAGACGACAACCAAACTGAACTTGACCTAAAATTAAAATAAACAAAGGGTTATCTAATAAGTTAAACTAAAGGGTTTTATGCAAATTAGAATGAGTTGGACCGAAAATAAAGAGGAGTTAAACTTGAAAAGGGCAGGGAGCGGTTTATAAGTGAATTTTTATAAAACCAATTATTTTGGTCTCAGCGGTTAGTAACAGTTTTGGGGTTTTTGGACGGTTTTGGACCCAAAACCCCTTGGATAGCCTGGAGAACCCCGAGAATAACTAAAATTTTGTGAAACCAAGGTAATTTGGTATACCGGGAGGGTTAGGAACCCAAATAAGGTTTCCGGACGGGTTTGGACCCAAAACACTCCTAAATATCTTAAGGAGCCCCTACTTGTTTTGGTGGGTACGTTTTATTATGAATGCTATCGGAGTTAAAAATGGGATGGGATTCTTCACCGAAAATTGCGTGGTCCAAAGAGTGGCCAGTAGTATGCCGGTGGGACGTCTTGGTTGGCGCGCGACCTTCTTTTTTCGTGATTAGTACTTTGCCTTATGTTTTGCGTTGCAGCGTGAAGTGACTCTAGTCACTCTTGCTTTAGCTAGATAGGCAACAAACGCGTATAAAATATGGTTGTTGCATAGCAGATAAAATGTTAAGGCACGTAATATTTGGCACCCGTAGATTGAGCTCACGGCACTATTCTAGTTTTCTGTTAGTATTTCTGTTTTAGTTCTAGAATTTACTTCAACTCGGTCACTCGTCTAGCTTTGGCTCGACTATCCCTGTTCCTATTAGTAACTATTTACCTAGGCCTAAGTTCTTAAGTTTATGTTATTATAACTATTGTTTAGTGGGTATGGTTTAAGTAATAGCAGGTTATGTATTACTTTGCTATAGCCCGTGTAGGTTGGTACAGCGATACCCCAGGCTGGCTGGTGCCACCGTATTTGATTACCTTAACCTGAGCATTAGATTTATACTATTTCTTGTCAGTTATATTAGACAAGCCGACTCTAAAACTAGATAGTAGCGGTCGACTACTATTCTGTTGAAGTCTCTCAATCCGTACGAACTTCGGCTGGCTGCTCGCACAGAGAGATCCGTGGCCCCCGGCTGGCTGGCCAAGAATAGTAATTGGGATCTAGTGGCGACTCGAGAGGGTAATCCAATCCTCGCCCGGTCTACTCAAGAATAGCACGACTTGTCACACCGACCCCGGCTGGCTGCTGACCTAAAATAGAAAAACAATACCCGGAAACCCCCCCCACCCTCCCCCCGGGTTATCTACTGGGACACGGGGCAATTCTACATAAATAAGTATCAAAATTATTTACCAGGCGGCGTGGCCGAGTGGTTAGGGCGCCTGTTTCATAATCGTGAAGTCGGGAGTTCGAATCCAGTGCTCGGCAACAACTCAGCCACACTGCTTCAGTACCTATGCGTTAAACAGGTACTACTTGCGGATAAGGTGATGGGTGGTGTAATGGGCAATCATCACGGCCAGCCTGCACACAATGCTTCGGCATAATAACCCGGATTGCCACCTAGTGCCAATTGCATCTTTATCCTTTAAGTATATTATAGTTGTTACGCTACCACTCGTAATATTATTATGGCCACTTTGATGCTATATATACTTTTAATTAGGACAATAATATTACTATAATTAAATAATATTGGTGCCTAAAATACCTACGTATTTGTGACGCCTTTCCACTCCGTAGCTTGTTTTTCTAGCTCTAAAAAACATGCGCGATTATTATGAGAAACATTCCAAGTAGACCTCAACGCAATTCTTTGCGTTAACTTTCCAATTAAGACAATAAAAGCACAGCCCGGTTGCGTATACCACTCTCTCGATTCCAAATCAATAGGTAATCTTTAAGCCAAAAAGTCTATATACCATGCAGAAAATATACCCATAAGTTTCCCCGCCGCTTCAATAATACTCTAACACAACCCGGAACCTCCGCATACATATACGCCGACTAGTAGTTGTCATCCTAAGAGGCAATTAAAATAAAACATACCACTATGTAGTAAACAAAATGAAGTGTCGAGCCGCAGACTCCACGAGATCAACACACCAACTAAAAACTAAAACTCCCGACACCTACATGTTATATTTTTACTTCTGAATAGGGGCAGGGGTTGGATAGGATTACTTGTGACAGCTATCGGATATTAAATTGTGACGGGATTCGTCACCGCCAAATTGTGGCGTTCGTGGTGTGGCCAGTATATACTATGCCGACAGGAAATTAAGTGGTCGCGTTCTTTTGCGTGCGCCTATTCTTTACCAACGATACAATTCGGCTTAGCGAGACGGTGTAGAGTAGCTCGATTCACTCTGATTTTAAGTAAGATAGATAGATAGATAATGAGTTATTGGGCCATAGAAAACATGCGGAGGCAAAATGAGTGCCATAATAGCAACACGGCTGTCTGTAAATACACAAATTTTCATATTACGAACATTTTTATCCACAACATTATCTACACACATCTTTATCGCATAGATCTCCGCTTGAAACACAGTACAGTATTGGCCCAAGGAATAGCTATAGCTCTTCGTTCCTTGCAGGAAACCTGCTCCAGCAGATTTAACATCGTTTACTTTCACAAGTGAACCGTCCGTATAACATGTAATGGTATTATCCGTACTCTTCCTGATACATTCTGTTTCCCTCATCCATCCCTCACGGCTGGGGAACACAGTTTGCCAGCTGATTATTCCCGCAGCCTGCAATGAAATTCGATCGCAAGGGAAGTTCAAACTGGGTATTTCTCGTATTATGTCATTCATATTACAATATTTCCCTGGCATCTCATTGTACATTTCTGGAAACACACATTTTAATCTATGTAGTTCTCGTATGCCCTCTTGGACTACTGGCAGATCAATGGTAAGACTGTTTAACAGAACTTCCATGGCCAGTGTTGGTGTCGATTTCATAGCACCCGTGATCATAATACAAGCTAATCTAGTAACTTTAGTAATCTTCGTTACATATGTTTTTAACTTCATTTTGTGCCACCATACTATGGCAGCATAGCAAACTGACGGTAATACAATAGTTTGATATATGTATCGCATATTCCTGGGATTAGCTCCCCATGTTTTTCCAACGATCCCTCTACACGCCATTAGCGTTTTAATGCCCTTACTCACAACTGAATCCACGTGGTCTTTCCATAACAGTTTGTGATCTATTATAACTCCCAAATATTTCACTGTTAAATATAGGTAAGTCCTCACCGTACAATTTCAGACTCACATTTCTTATAACTATCTTCTTTTTTGAAAAGACTAAGACTGTGCTCTTTAGAGGGTTTACCTTTAATCCTCTGTCCGTACACCATTTCTCAAGAACTGTCAGTTTTTTCTGCATTCTAGTATTAACTTCCACATCTTTGCTGCTAGTTATGATAACAACATCGTCTGAGTATGCTTGTGCATAGACATAGGTATTATTGTTATATTCCTTAATAAATCATTCAGTACTAGAGTCCACAGCAGGGGTGATAGTACGCCTCCTTGTGGACTGCCCCTCTCAAGCTTAAACCTTACTGATGAGTTACCTAGTTTTGCGGTAGCCCATCTTGCACCAACTAAATTGACCAGCCACCTGCTTATAGTTTTGTCAAGTTTAAACTTGTCAAAAGATCGCTTAAATGCTTCACGCATTGTGCTGTCAAAGGCTCCTCCTATATCAAGAAACACAGCATATGTGTGCTTCCCTTGCTGTTGTGCATTCTCCAATCTGCTTACTAACGCATAAAGGGCTGTAGTAGTGCCTTTTCCCTTCTGGTATGCATGTTGATTGGCATGCAGTTTGCGACAAATATTATCCATTAAATATCTATCTACTAAACTTTCTGCAGTTTTCAGTAAAAACGGTGTTAGACATATTGGCCTATAGCTCTTAGCTTCAAAGTAATTGTCCTTAGCCGGCTTTGGTATAAAGGAGACAGAAGCATCCTTCCATGCTTTCGGTATATAACCGGTAGCTATGGATTCCTTAATTATCTTCAGTAGCATAGGAATCAATTCCTCAAAACCAGACTTTAAGAGTATTGGACCGATACAGTTCACACCCGGACTTTTCAAAGCTTGAGATCGTCCATCTCAATTTGTCAATATCTACTAGTTGTTCAACTGTATCTAAATCCTTCCTGGATGGCCTAAAATTCTAGGAAATTTCTGCCATTACAACTTCGTCTCTTACTGAGTCAGGAAATTGAGACTGGAGCAAAAGCTCTAATGTCTCCTCCTCATTCTGTGTCATGGTTCTATCAGCTTTTTTAAGCTGAGTGAGTCTCACCTTGTGTCCTAACATGCAAATCTTCGCCAGTCGAGAGCTGGCATGCGCACCCTCTACCTTCTCACAGAAGGCTTTCCAAGATCTTTTCTTTGCAAATTTTATCTCTTTCTTATAAATGCTTTGAGTGTATCTATATCTGTTCCAGTTCAGTTCTGTTCCATGTTTAATTGCAACTCTGTATAGCTTTCTTGATCTTAGTCTGAGGAAGGCAAGTCTAGGTGACCACCAGCTTAGACCATTAATCCTGCTCTTGACCAAAGGACAAGACGATTCCTTTGCTTCATTAATCGCAATTGTTAAACTTGCCTCGTTAGTATCAATTGTCTCCGAGTTAAATTCATATTCACTCATATTAGTGTCCGGAACCTTCTGACGAAGTTTGCATTTAATAAACGTTTCTACTTTAAGTTTCCTCAAATTATAACTTACTCTGTCTTCAATGACTTCTTCTTCATACTCAAATTCTATTGCTCTATGATCTGAGAACGTATTATCATCAAGTACACGCCAGTTGATTATATATATTATCAACATTGTCTAAGCCTGTGAGTGTTACACCAATTCTCTCTGATCTCGTTCTTGTGATGAAAGTTGGCTTATCTCCAACGTTCATTATCTCTAAGTTTTAACTAGCTATAAAGTCAAGTAGATCCAATCCTCCTTTATTACAATCACTGCTGCCCCATATGTGGTGGGCATTCACATCACAACCCAAAACTAGTTTTTTGTTGTTGCTGTTACAGTATTCTACGAGATTTCTGACGTTTCTAATCGTTGGGGCGTCAGCTTCATATGGCATATAAACCGAGGCTACCATCAACTCCTTGTTTTCATTACAGATCTTTACTACGACACAATCACTGTCACTAAAAGTACTCATAAGTACTGCTCTTATTCTTTTCTTTAAAAAAATATGGCCGAACGAGGTCGCTGAACAACAGGATAATAGACGTCATATTCTGAGTTCCACATACATGGTCTATTGTTTAGCAAATACGGTTCCTGGGCCAGAATACAATCTTGTGTATTTTGCTTTACTTTGCTAATTTCGGCTATTGCTTCCCTGCAATGTTGCAGGTTATTTGCCTGAACTTAATCATTGTTGAGGAATAAGTTTTTCCATATCTCTTATAATAGTCTTGTGTAGTCGGTTCACTGCCGGATGTTGGCGCAGTTGCGATGCTGCCTCTGCTGAATTGTTGCGAGCATTAGCCAGCATTAACTTTGAATTGGCTTCCAACTCAAGTTCGGTGGCCGAGACGCAGGCGCCCTGGTTGATTTTGTGCTCTAATCGAAGGTGTAGTGGCGCTTACAGCAGCCCCCCCTTCATTTATTTCAGAGACGGAAGGTTTGGTGGCGCTCATAGCTGCCCCCCTTTTGTTCCATGGTAATCCAAAAAAGTTCATTCGTAAATTTTTCGAAGTGCCTGACCAGCACAACGCATCACTTAAGGAGAATGCCCTAACTCTGGCTTCAAAATGATGAACCTGTATTTTCATTAAAAACCAAAGGATACCATAGCCTGCTTTGGGCGCGTGACGGTGGGTAGTCCGTCACCCAACGCCACACGTTGCCAGCCCCTTCACTACGATGAAGCAGCAGGTTGGATTTTAAGTACGTAAGCGAGCAACAAAAGCTGCAATTGAAATCTTCATTTAAAAATGCTACAATACAAATAAAGCACCGTTCTTTAGCACCGCTATTGACTCGACTACACTTAAACACAGGTCATTTTATTTCTTTACACCTCGATAACGTCTATAGTTTCGGCTGGCTCTTTCCTGAAGAAGCCACTCAATGTTCTCCTCTTTTTGCTTTAATTTATCTATTTCCTATTATTTAAAGTTTATGTATCGCTAATTTTATTAAGCCTCTTTTGAGGTTTACACCATTCAACCACTGACGGCTGACGAACTGGCGAATATCTAAATACCTCAACTTAGATCCTCTGACTTACGCTAATTACCAACCTTATTTAGTCGGATCTCCCCGGACGGCTGACATATCGCATTAAATAATATAATAGTGGTTATAAGTTGAGTTAGCTGATACTTTATTACCGATCTTGTGAGTTCATACAGTTGGCCTCCGCACGGCTGATTACTGCAGGGTTATTTAAATACCTGAGCCTAGTTTTTTAGATTTACGCTAATACGAGCGATATATTATAGCTGTCCTCGGACGGCTGACAAACTATGCTATTATAAAAGCTGTCTAGTAGTGTTGAGGTACTATCCAGTTATTTTCTTAAAAACCTCGATCCCCGGACGGCTGATCGATTTGGTAGTTAGGAATGAGTGGCTCGAAGGAATAACCTATTCCACGCCCCTTACTCACCCGATCTTCTCAAGGATAACACCACTTGCTTAGTCGTCCCGGATGGCTGCCGCACTTAACAAGTGATGTTACTACCTTCTGAACCCCATAATCTCTCCCTGGTATTTCTCACTCGACGCTTTAGGGCCGAAGTTCATTATTACTGATTAAATCGTGCTCCAATACTCTAAAAGTCGTAAATTGGCATTGAGTCGATTAAAATACAATAAATCGGCTAAGATACCAATTTCCACTAGCTAGGTCGTCTATTTAACAACTAAAACTAAACTGCAAGCATTACATCGCATAATTCTTTATGCGGACTTATTGGTCACAATAACATAGCAAAACCTCAGCGTAATTCTTTTACGCTGTATGCAAGAATCGCAACCGGAAGAAGAACCAACACACGCTAGACGCGAGAACAGAACAACCGAACTGAAAACATAAAATCCAGCTAACTTCTTGTTAGCTAATTGCATCTTTTGATGCAATTTATGCAAATTAGCTGGAGAAAAAAGAAAACAAATGAATCGTAAAACAAAGACGTAGAAGGGAGGGAATGGTGTAATTACTAAAATGGTTAAATCCCTGGGTTTTTAAAGCGGGTTTGAACCGGCATTCCTTCCTGTAGCCTAGTAGACCCCCGACATCCCCGGTTGTTGGCTAAGTACCTACCACTGATGCCTTGTTTTTATTCCCAAAACTAGTTCGGCAAGTGCTCTGAAGCGGCTGACGGGGGACGTTTAATGTGGTGAACCCCTGCACAAAACGGACCGAAGCCCTTAACTTTGCCTCTTGAGCTCACAACCGCATCTATTTTATTCCGGTTCGATGCCGTTACCTTTTTATTTCTTTTGCACAATTTACTTGCGTACTTCCAGATTTTATTTCTTTTCTCTTACTTTCCCGAATTTATTTCTTCTTTAAGTTTACCAACCGATTTACTCTTCATTCATGTCTTCTTTTTGCCAAGGGGAGCTTCTTCTGTAATTAGGGGTCCCCCAAACATAATTGCCTAAAAATAATGTTATGATTAGACAAAATATACAGTTATAAAAACAATAAAACTGTTATATCAATACTATTTTTGTTGTTCTTTGATAAAATCACTGGTTTCTTCCGGATTTGGAGGTTTCTTTTTGACATTATTATTGAGATCGTCTCTATCGCTCATTCTTTTAATAATAATATTTGAGGCCACTGGCTGTTCATTGGGTCGACGGGCCTCGACGTTGTGAAATCATGGATCGGTTTCGTTAATATCGGTATTCTTTGTGGATTGTTGTAGTCTCGTTCTTTATCGTGTCGAATCTGTTTTAGATTGTGCCCAATTGGTTTGATTCGCCGTGGATTGAATCGTCGTTGGTTCGTTCCGATCGTTTTTTACGTATCGGTTCTTTTGGTTTCCGGACGCACCGTTTTTTGTCGTTGATTCCAAATTCTTTCGGTTATTCTTTTTGCACCGATTGTTTCTACGATTTTTGTTATGCACCGATTGTTTCTACGATTTTTGTTACTCCGATTGAATCACTTCTTTGATCCGCGTCGTTATCGGTTCTTTATTTGATAATCATCGATTGTACAATTTGTCACACCGGTTGTATTTTTAGGTTGCACCGGATTATTTGTCATTGTAATATCTGGATATCAGTTCTTTACACCGGCTTCTATGATTACGCCGATTGTATCATGACACGATTGCTTTATATTTGCTATTCTTCCAATTTTTGGCTCATTTCTTTATCGGTTGCACCGGTTGTACTGTTGTATTGCACCGGTTCTTAGTATTTGTCCTTTTTCGGTTCTTATGGTTGTTCTTTTGACACCATTGTTGGTTCTTTATATACCAGTTTCTTTTATTGACTTTTTCTTCGGTTCATCATTGACTAATTCGTATTTGTATCTTTTGTTTCTTTTTCACGTCTCTTTGAACATTGTCAGAAGATGTGAATTCCAAAGGTTCCAATGCCCCCGGACGGCTGATACTGGTTTCTTTTTCATTCATATTTGCTCTTCCTGGTCAACAAAGACAAGGTGAGGAAGCAGATGCCCGGACGGCTAGTCACGTTCTCCACATGGTTATGTAGTTAGAGTTGTTCTATGGTCGGGAATTCATTCCATGGATTCTGTGTATACAAGGAATTTCGTTTTGCCTCGTTTATTCCATATAAGATTTCTTCTTTGTTGGCTCCGATGAACCGTCTAATTTGTCTTTTTGCTGTCTCGAGATCTAGCTCTGTCACAATTTTCTGATTATGAGCTCTGCCTTTTACGTAGCTAAATGTTATTTCATCGTTGACCAGAGTTTTATTATCTTGCAAGATTCCTTTGTCACCTTCTCCAATGCTTTGAGCCGTCCATTCTTTGGTTAGTTGATAATCGTGACACCGCATACTGCATCAAGCCATACATAATACAACTTCATCTTCTTTGGTTGCTAAGTGGATTTGTGTTTCATACAATTGTGCTGGTACCGCCACAGTTTTCTTTTGCAACCGTTATGTGATCGTATGCGTCAAGCAAATGTCTGAATGTTATTCTTTGCTCGATCTTGAGCTTCTTTTTGTTGTTGTGTCAATTCTAGGAATTCTTGAGCGTTTGCTAGTTGTTCTTGTATTCCTTAGAATGCTTCCTCTTTATTCGCGATAATTGTAAACTGTTTTTAATATCCTATTGTTTTTAACTGTACGATTGGTTCCATGCGATAATTGCATCGTTTCTTTCGTGCACTTGTTGCAAATGTTACACTTGTTCCCGTAAATGTTCCGATTCTACTGCTTCCTGCGGTGATACACAACTTTGCTCTTGTAATCGATGTATTTCTTGTTCTTTATTTATTATATACTTCCTTTTTCTTTTCGTTCCACTGCCCTTTGAATTTCCTCATCTCATGTCTGTTGCGTGTGCTTCTTGTACTTCAACCCGCCGTTGAAGTTAGACTTTGTAGTTTTCTTTACAAACTGTCTCTAGCTACAGTGGTTTTGTTGATTTCTACCAGCTTTTCAAGAAATGCTTTCTGTAGCGCTCTTATTTCAGCCAAGACATGATGTTTTGGTATATCTGTATTTGGTTCATAATTGCCAAAGGCTACAGAAAAGGTGGTCGTAGTATGTTTGGTCGCTGGAATATTCCGAAAGGACATTTCTAAATTTTACCTTTACCTCGGCCCCAGCACCTAAATTTTTTCTTTGCTGGGTGAATTTATTGCCTCGGGCGCGGAACTAAGTCCCGGTACATCCCTCGTTCATATACAGCAAATTTCTTTGCTGGATCCTTTAACGCTTCAACTATCTTTTCATCAATTGTTGCTGATTCTGATGCAATCAATGATTGAATTGATTCGGTTGATGTTAGGTCTTGGTACAATAACCGTCGTTGTTCGGCTATTCCCGGTTGTGGTTCTTTTAAGGTCCATACTTTTTCTGGTTCTGAGAATTGTTGTTTTACCAAGCTTGGGTTTGGTAATTCACGCGCAATGTACTTCAGCGTCTCACTCACATCTCATTCTTTTGGAAATTGGGTGGTTGTTTTTATTCGTGGAGCTTCTGGTAATGTGGTTATCGTTGTCGTTGTTGCATACTTTTTCGCTTTGTTTCTATCGACATCTTTTAAAGCTTCTGCAGCTGTTGTTTGTCGTGGAGCATTTTTTCCTGCTGCTTCGGCCGCTCAATTCCTTAAGCAACATTTTCTTTGTTTGATAACGGTTCTCGCGGTTTAAGCACCGTTTCTTTTGTGAATCTGGTATCGTTTCGTATCTTCGTGGAATTGCTGCTTTATTCTGGTCCACTGCTGTTTCTTCTTTTCATGTTGTTATTTCTTGGTGTCTTGCTTTGTTTCGTTCGTCATTGATTTGTTTCCGGATCGCACGTTTGGTTGGCAACCACAATATTCAGTCGGTTTGCTCTCGTCGTTTGTGCGTCCATTTTACTTGTTTTCTCACTTTTTCTTTCGACGTAATTATTTGATTTGTTCTTCTTCCTTCTTCGTGGTTTCTCCCACGTTTCCATCTTTTTCATGATTCATTGACCAATTCATTACCCCGTAAACGAAATCCTGTTTTTGTTGAGCGTTCATTCTGCCACTATTTCCATGTCGAGTCCATACTTTGTGGCATTTTCTTCACATCGTTCTGTGACAGTTTTAAATTTCCGCAACCATGGTGCTGTCGGTGATTGTGGTTCTTTTTCCATAGCTTTCTATGGCTGTTTTCTTTCGTATAAATATCGTTTTTCCCAATCTTTTGGTCCTTCTTGTTTTCTCGGTGGTAATTGATAATACCCTGTCTCGTATCTCCGTCATGGCCTTTCGAATTTCGCGATTATGTTCGTGGTCGAACATGTCCGTGTCTTCTTTTTTGAAAACTTTTTTCCACGCTCAGTCGATTCTGAGATTCTCGTAGAAGAGAGCTTGTTCGACGGTGTTTCGCATTTTGGAAGATTTTGAGGATCGTTTTATTCCTTGTTCTTTTATCGTTTCGTCTTTTGATTGATGTCTCTTCATTATCCGTTCGTCCATCTCGAAAATTCTCCTTTTTTCTGTGGTATTGACAACGCAACTTTTGGTTATATTCTTTATTCTCGTCATATTCCAAAGTTATTTTTGGTAGTTCTTTTTCTTCTTTCGTGTTAAAAACCTCGAGGTTAACGGTTTTCCACTTATCGTTTATTCCTCCTCGTCATAATCGAGTTCTTCTTCTGGGCGACCGATCTCTTCCTGCGACGTCGGGTCTATTTTCATTGATTCTTCATTATTGCTTTGTTCTGTTGCCATTTTTTTAGTTTGTGCTTCTTGAAGAGCTACGCTCGGACAACTTGCAGAGTCGTCAAGTTGCACTTTCTCTTTTTGTTGTACTCCCTGGTGAACTGCAATCGGACGGCTGACAGACTCATCAGTTTGTACTTTTTATTCTTGTTCTGTGTCGACTTTTTGCATTCGTACTTCCCGACGGACTGCCCCCGGACGGCTGACAAGTACCTCTTGCATGTCGTTCTTCATCGGAACGTTCATTATTGAGGGTTCATTTAGATCGTTCTCTTCCATTAATTGATCCTTCGTTTCTTTTTAATTATTTCCTTGGTTATTTTTCTTAGAACTCGCCGCCATTAGTATTTCCCCGAAATCTTCCTTTTGTGTCGCGTCCTCCGGCAGTTCTTGATCCGTTTTCTGTTTTCGCTTCGCTTCTTGCTCGTGTCTTGATATGCCTTAACTTCCGTTATGACTTTCAGTCTTCTCTGTACTTGTAATTTCCCGGATACTTTGTATTTCCTTATCGATCTTCCGTGTTTCAGAGAACCCTCCTCGATCAAATCCAATATCGCCCGTCTTTGTTGCAATTTGGGCTCGCTGCTTCATCAGTTCATTTTGTCGCTAGCATTTGTTTTAATCCATGGTATTTCTTTGGCATACCGAGCTGAAACCGCCATTCTCTTTAAAATTAATGTCTTCTAAGAAGTATCTGAACTTACTTCTTCCTCAACTTCTTTTTCGTCGACTTGTCATAGTTTGAATTCTTTTCCATTGAATGTTCGATCCATTTGCATCACGTATATATATGTTGCTTTTGAACATTATTTGTGCTATTCGTTTTCGAATCTTTTGATCGAATTCTTTTGGATCTTGCTTCAACTCGCACATTTGAAGTTTTATACCAGGGATATTTCTTTATTACTTTTTCGATCAGGTTCCAAACTTCTTTTTATTCGGATCCATCCGTTGCTGGTTCGTTTGCTATCGCCACTATGACAGGAAACACTAGTGTTGCGTCGCGACAATTTTGAATCACTTGGGCAATCGTCCACGCGTTTTCGTTCCACTGTCCACCTTGGTATCGTGACCGCATTGATGCGAACAGTTCCTTTCTGTTGTCAATTTCACTGTAGTATTCGATCGTTACGCCCTTCTTTTTGAGAACGTACATCTCCTCTAACTGTTGTGTCGTTACTTGTTTCTGTTCACCATGTATATATTCTTTGTAGCTCGCCCACGTCGACTGTAATTAATCCGGCTGGGTATGGTTGTCCTTTCTTTTCGAATGTCGCATTCCACATTCGTTCTTCAATTTGTACATCATCCCATAAAATGATGTTTCCATTATGTGGCTTCAGTTCTTGGTAAAGGACTTCCGGTATCGTTCCTTGGAATTGTGCCGCATCGCTGATACCTAGTTCGCCTACGCTTGTCTGAATTGCTACGTATCAAAAAATTTTACTGGCTGTTTCACTCGTATCGTCTCAGAATTTTAATCAATCCAAGTTAAACAATCTAGATGGATGCCATTTTTATCGAGGAATGTTTCGACTGCCATTGTTTTGCTTGCACCGCTTTTAGGACTAGTAATGGAACATTCGCTACCACTGTTGCAATCGAGAAATGTCTGTTTTTGACTGATGCATAATGTTGGCGAACTGTTTTGCACGTTCTTCTGTGTCAATGATAATTGTCACTTGGCCCGTTCGAAGGTTGAATCCAAATACCGTTTGTCAGTCTGTCAATCGTTGCCACCAACATTAGATATCTATCGACGTTCTTTTGTCGTTAGATCCTGGTGTAAAGCTCATTTGGCTTGGGTTCTTGTTGAATGGGTAGTGTCGTTAAACGGCCATTGCGATTTTGTTCTATTTTGGTTCACCGCTCTTGGATTATTCTTTGCTATTCGATATATTGATCAATGTTTTGATCACCGTTTGTCGATGTTTTGATCACCGATTGTGGTGTTATTCTTTTCATCAGCGACCGTTCTATCGATTGATCGTTCCGTTTCGTTGAACCGTTCTTTCTGATTGTTTAATTCGACCTCGATGATTCCCAATGCGTTCAGAATCTTTCGGTGTTGTTGTTCGAGAAATCGTTTCTTCGCCTGAATTATTCGTCGATTCTCTTTGATTCGATTCGTCGGTCGTTGTTATCACGTCGTTAAAATGTTTGTTCGCTTCGTTATACCCTAATTCTATCACTACCACACTATCGCTAATAATTTTATTTTATTGAAACTCATTTAGTTCTTTACTAAATGTTCCAATAATTAATAAATTTAAAATATAGTATAAAGTATTTTGACAATATTTATTCTTTAATAACACTAAAAGAATTTTTGGTTTTCATATTAAGATTATTCAGAAATTCTATTTACAATCTTTTCTTACGTTTTATATTATTTATTGTTCAGTCCTGGTTCCATAAGTGTGGTCATGTATTACTCCATGTAAAATGTGCTCATGAGTTGTATAAATTTTTATGCACGGGGAGCAGTACCATAGGGCTTCATGTGGACCATCCTCTAACCCTACACAAGCTTATTGGAACCATAGAAAGCACCTATCACATTGGAACCATTTAGTGACAAAACTTGTTCCGTTATCTTCTTTTTACGAGCCTTTGCATTTACCACAGTAACTGTCCTCAGGTGCCAAGCGTTGACGTGCTTCTTTTTGAACACGTCTTAGTTTGGCTTCATAACCCACATATCTAATGTAGACTGATTACAACGTTTACCAGCGCACTGGCAGCCGCTTAACGCAATTTATATTAGCCAAGCTTCCAGCTAAGTACTTCAATAATCTATACTCTATTATTTATATCAAGTTGGACCAGCTCAATTCTACCATTCATACCGCAGATTTCTGAATGGGTAACCTGCTACAAGTATCGACATAGATTTGTTTTGGTAACTAACTCCTGGCGAGTGAAGATAAGAAATTCTTGCTGAAATTCTGTCCTACTTACGCTTCAAAACTGTACTGAGTTAGTCTTTTCTTTTGTTTGGTTGTGTTGGAACTTGATCGCTGTGTATATATAGCGTATGGCTGGACCACAGATGAAGCAAAAATTTTTAAAACAGAAATTCCGGTTGCAGTTTGGTGTTTGCCTTTTGCCGGAACCGCAACCGGAACACAATTTTCGCCGGAACGGAAATTCCGGTTTCTCCCTGCGTCTATGATAACTATATATCGTCAGCCGAAGCCACTGTTCATTCCGAAAGCAACCATTTTTCACCTATCGGCATCACTTTACGTGACATATATAGTATGCATAAAGTCGCTTCAACTACACCGAAATGGCTGAAACTGACCAATTTAGGGCCTAAAATCACAAGTTTGGCGATCTATGATAACTATATCATCAACCTACATGACTGTTCATACCGTCAGCAACCATTTCTCATCTATTTATCTGTATCACTTTATGTGACATAGACTACATAAATATCGTCTTAAAACATAAAAATGGCTCAATCTGGCACTTTTAGGGCCTAAAATCACAATTTTAACGATCTATGATAACTATATCATCAGCCTATATCACTGTTCATACCGAGAGCAACCATTTCTCATCTATTTATCTGTATCTCTTTACATGACATAAGTTACATAAATATAATCTCAAAACACCATAATGGCTCAAACTAACATCTTTAGGACCCAAAATAGTTTATTTGACGATCTATGATAGCTTTATCGCCAATCGAAGTCACTCTTACCACCGAGTGCAACCATTTTTCATATATCATTGTCACTTTTTGTTGACATAGAATAAAAAATCTCTTCAACTGCACTAAAATGGCTCGCACTGAAATCACAAGTTTGGCGATCTATGATAACTTTGTCGAGAGCTCAAGTCATTGTTCCCACCGAGGGCAACTATTTCCCACCTATCGGCATCACTTCACCTGATATGAAATACCTAAATATGATCTCAAAACACCAAAATGACTCAATATGGCACTTTTAGGGCCTAAAATAACAACTTTACAACGATTTATAGTCACCTTCGTCCCCCATAGGACTGCTCGGTATTGGCACAGCTTTCGCGATGTCGTCGTTGTGTACTTCTTGACAGACCAGTCGTCGAAACAGGCCAGAGTGCATTTGGAAAAATCAATATATAAGCAAATTACAAAGGCAAAAAATTGGACGAGTGCAACCGGCATTTCAACGACGACAATGACGGGGCGTTAATTACGTCTGCTGGTGGGCCATTCCACAGTCGCACAACTCGGTGCGTGAAGAAATTGCGACAGAGATTTATGATAACTATATCGTCAGCCTATACCACTGTTCATACCGAAAGCAACTATTTTTCACCTATCTGTATCACTTTACGTGGAGACATGGCCGAGTGTGGGGAATTTCTCGGTACTGATCACCCTGGCAATAAGGTCATTCAAAAAGTATACGTACTTGACTTTACCTGACGAATTTATTCAACCGGTCTAATTTAAGTTATTACATTCTATTAGGCTTTCCCATTGAGGAGGGAGGAGCCCCCTAAATATTTTGGCCTGCTCCAAGTACTTTTGGGTTTCCGCTGTCCAGGAACTCAGGTACTATTCCACACGAATAAAAATTGGGGCCCCAAATATTTCGACATCCACCAGGTAAATATTGGCATTTCCCTAGTTTATGCCCCTTCGGTACTTTCTTTAATAAAAAATTACTTAACGTTCCTATATGTTAATTTTATTGTATTTCAACTAAAAAATGAGTAAATTTTTAGCTTGCTGGGCTTACGTACGTATCATGGTGATGACACAGTGGTCAAAATTGTATCATGATGATGGTTGGTAACAGGTTAACAAGTATCCTATTGAATTTGTAAAGATTTCAAATATCAACAAGGACACTAGTCCACCACACCCGATACGCCAACTGATAATCTGTAGTCTGGAAAATTCTGTTCAGTTAAAAGTTAAGATTCATTTTAATTTTCCAGTCATGCGAAATATGTAGATTGTAATTCCAGATTATCATATCAGCGTATCAGGAACCTGTTTCCGCAGGCGCCGTGACATAGAGTGGTAAGCTACGTCTGGAGGCCATCACTATGCCTGCTTTTTTGATGACGAACGAGTAATTATGCCAAACGTATATACGAATAAATTTTCAAAAAGGTTATTTTGATATTTCCGTAATTTTGTTTTGTGCCCAAAATGTAGAAAGCGCGAAACAAGCGATGAAGAAATAATTATACCAAAATCATATACGAGTAAAAGAGATTATTTTGATATCTTAATTTCGAGTTGTACCCCTAAATATAGAAAATGTGTTGCAGTCAATAAAGAACAAGTAATTACACAAAAAATGTATTTACGAGTAGAGTGCCGAACAAGTTACTCTTATCTCACAGTGATTTTGAATTGGGACCCAAAATGAAAACATCTACCGCCAATAGAGTAAACACTGTCTTGTGATCAATGCATTAGAATATGAATTATTGTATGTTTACTGTTTTTGGTGACTACTTAGCTGCTACAATCACGGCAACACATATTCTAATTTGAACAAATCGTATCTATATGAACTTAGTTCATCTATGAAACTGACTCAATTTCTCAACTAAAACTTCACGTTGTTTAATAGCTGTACGTAATGTCTGTTTCGAGTGGCCCCGTTTTTTCTTAAGTCGTCGAATCTTACGTTTAGTGCTTAACAGCTCATGCATGAGTAAAAGTTGGCGACGTCGCTCATTGTATCTAATAACTTTTAGACTGCACCAAAATATGAAAAGTATAAGAAACATAGAGCACGCAAAAAATAAAGTAATAATCAAGGCAACGCACTCAGTGTTGTTGCAACGGAATGGATAGGTTGCAACTGATGACACGATTGTAACGTTTTCGTTTGATGTCGACATCCTGAAATTGAAATACTGCATATAGCTACAAATGGTTACGACAAACGTTTATACAATTATGCATACATTGTTGACTCACTAGTTTGAAACGGCAGGTGTCGACTGTGTATGTAGCTCAGTGGGTAGAGCAGAGGCGCGTAAAACTTAAGGTCGTGGGTTCGAATCCGACCTGTGTCGACATTTTCCGACATTCCAAACTATCATGTTAGCTTAAATAATCATGTATTCCGAATATCAGAATATGACATGAAATGCTACGTTTACACCACTGAATATACCTAACAGAACGAGAACTACCTAAATGTGCACTTGCATGCATGTACATATGCCTCCTCACGTAAAATACAGGAAATTATGAACGCTTCAATTTTTCACACACTATATGCTGTACGAGCCAAACCCTATAGTACTCGTTTACGGTATCAAAATCTGATCTTTAGTGATAAAGCTAAAGACTTACAAGAACGCAATTAATAGCTGGATTTATGCAAGCCATGAGCTTAATAAATATTTTACTGTAAAGAATAAATGTTTTAGCAAATAAATTAGTAGTCTACACTGCACTTGTCATGGATAATATATTGAATGGTTAAAATGCAAATATATTATATGGTAAAATTAAAGATGTTTTAAAGTTTATAAATAAGCATAAGTAAACATAATAACTCGTAACATATAACTTTAATCTATAAATATAAACTACTTATTATATAAAACAAATAAAAATTACTTACATAAGCTTTTTCGTCTTTCAACACCGAAAGGACAGGAATAAATGCATTAGCTATGTATTCTTCTATAGAACTTCCACTATTTCAACAAAACAAATAAATATGCAAACCAACATTTAATATGTATGCTTCTACAGAAGTTCGACAACTTAAACAAAACAAATAAATATGCAAACGAATATTTAATAACTACACCAACTGGGCCAAGGTAACCCTATGGAGCCCAAATGTGCTGAATAACATGCCGCTCTCAATATAATGGGTCTAAGCCTTAGCCTAAAACCTAAAGTTCTAATAAGAGATGTTCGCTAAGCCTGACCTGTGCTGCCGCTCCCGAAGACTCCGCTCTAAGCTGTTACCGTTTAGAGAACGATATAACGTATTCCTCAGGGTTAACTGGACCCCAATAGAATGATCCAGCAATTTGTTTTGGTACTGAAATTTCATC
>JASANE010019495.1:0-14555 GCA_030248225.1 Trileptium ribeirensis
AAGACGTGTTTGAGAGAGTTCCTAAGGCAACACTTATCACATTACAATTGATGTCAGGGTCTTTCCTAGGATCCGCCACAGCCTACTGGCAGTTTACCAGGTATTTACTATATGTGACAGACAGCCATTTTTTTTCCAGTTCTTGCTCGACTCACTTTTTTGTGGACAGGATATATTCGGCTCGGCTTAGTCAGCTTTTTCTATAATAAGTTACGATCAGATATCATGCTCCAAACAGTAAAACTTTGCAATTCATTGTTAGAGAGAACATATGCAAACCGTCAAATAAACTGTACAGTTGCACTTACATTTTTAGTAGTTGAGCCGATGTAACCTCTGCTGTTCTTGCTTTTGGTAGACTATAGTGCAATTGGCAAATTTTTTTCGAAAGTTTTGGGCACCAAGGGGTGACCAATGAGAAATCAAATCTCGAAGAAAATTGACATAAAACTGAACAAAATGGATATTTTCGACTCAGCTAGTCTAGCTGAGTCGAATGGTACTAAAATTTCGGCTGTATCTTCAAAATTTAACGAATTTAGAACTGGAGGATCCTAGGAAAGACCCTGACATCAATTGTAATGTGATAAGTGTTGCTTTAGGAACTCTCTCAAACACGTCTTGGGCTCTGGCTCGGCCCTTCACACGTCATGGCAGGCTCGGCTATAGAGCTGAGAAGAGTTTAGAGCCCAAATCCTCGGTTGTAACTTGAAGCTTCATCATTATTTTTCCACTAATTCAAGCCTGACTCGAATGTGTACTTACTGACCATGTAAAAGGAATAAAACAAGGTAACAATGCTACGATGTAACATGTAAAATGCATATGTTTATTCATGTAAAATTTTGGAGCAAGGTTTGAACGACATTAGTCAATGTCCACTACGTGTTATGAACTACCATTTGAATGCAAATGCTGCTGCCACACAAGGTTTTTTCAAACTCTAACCATTATAATACCTACAAAAACATATGACGTCTGCCAAACTATTGAGAAACGCACTCAATATGACGCAGACACGTTCGCTGCATCAAAAAATAATTAGCTCAAATGTATTACTTTGCTGGTACTTCAACATACTATATATTTAACGAAAACTCAAATTCAACTTTTCTCTTATACATTTTATAAATTCAAATATATAAGTTTTAAAATAAAAATCTTAAGCAGAAAAATTTGATCTACGCTATTTTAAACAATTGTATACAAAGTGTCTTAAAATCATACAATATTTTTTTGAGATTTCATTACGCAACATAATTGTCTGTTCATGAGGCCCTGCGTAGGCTTAATGTAATGTTTTCAAATTTGCCATGTTTAAACTATTTTAAACCCATAAACTTCCATATAATGCACGACTACAGTCTGTTTGTGCACGTATCGATATGCTACCACATAAAACGACCCTAATTATCCTAAACAATTTGGCACTCGTCATGTGGTTTTGTAGGTATTATAAGAGTTTTGAAAAAACCTTGTGTGGCAGCAACATTTGCATTCAAATGGTAGTTCAGAACACGTAGTGAACATTAACTAATATCGTTCAAACCTTGTTCCAAAATTTTACACGAATAAACATATGCATGTTAGATTTTACATCGTAGCATTGTTACCTTGTACATAGTATAAATTATACAAACATGCGTTAACTTGTTTACTGCCTGTGTTTGCAAGAATTGTATGCGACATGTATATATTATATTTTGTGCCGCGCGTATAAAAATCCTAAAAGATTAGTTGTTTTGAAAACAACAATGTTCTGAACATCTCTTATCTATAGCAGAAATTTATACAAAACTGGACAAGGGGGATGACTCCACCCTTATGGGATATTGATGCCAAACGCCATAGGGCACGTTGTAGATTACTTGGCCTCATTTGGACTATTCTTTAAGAAGTTTACAGACCTCATCCCTATCGGTCATTTCTAATAATAAGAATGTTATTAATTCTTGGAAGTATTCGTAACCCGGTTGGCAAGCAACTATATAAAAAATTAACGGGTTAAGGAGATTTGAGAACTAGTTTTCCTGAGTTCCAAGAAATTGGATTTAGAAAATTTATTTATACGATTGCGCAGTTAGGTGCAAAATATCCGAAACGTGTAATGTATGTATATCGGAGTCTATGATCAAGATGGGATTTGCTAAAATACTTATGTTCAAAATATTTCGTCAAAATTTACTTAAAATGTAACTCTAAAACAAAATTGTATTGCGTGAAATCCGCGTAAATCTGTTGAAAATACAAAGCAGTCGTTTGGGGGAAGGAATATACCTGGAAACAAGCTCGGAAAGATCGTTCAAGATATTCGAGCGGATAATAGTTTTTTGTGATTAGATATTCATATGGCTATCGTACCTAGCTTTAACTGAGCATCGTTCGTATGAAATACTTGTCTCGTCAAAGTCTGACTTTAAACAGCTTTCGAAAATGATACAAGCCTCAGTATTTGATGGAGCTGAGTGTGCATATCAGACAGAATAAATGATATAACTGCGCGATGGAGCCAAAAATAGAAATAAACAGAAATAAAGATTATATGCTTGTGCGGTTTGCCGGAAATTATGCAAAAAGATTGAGTGTAGACTGAAGCAGTTCTTATTCAGGCATCCAAATTGCATAACTTTGATAACTGCGCGATGGCGCCAAAATGTGAATTTTAAGACTAACAAAAATAAAGATTATATGCATGTGCTGGAAATTATGGAATTATCAGTGTTCTAAACATCTTAATTAGCGCTACACGATCAAATTGTCTAAAATATTACAATTATTTTCACGACTTTAATGTTTCAAGGCCACGTGGATGTATGGGTGAAACATTTTTAAGCTGTTTAAGTAGCTCAGGCGTGGCACGTGATCACGAAACGAATTGCAACCAAATTCGTTTAATTAAAGCTTTGTTTAGATTGAAAACGTCAGTATATAATCATGCTCATTGTGTTAATAAAGGCATGCATTTTATAAAACAGGATGTAGTTCCAATTAGTTCATCATTTTCAATTATTCTGTGTCCACTTAACGGAGGGATAAGTGTAAGATTCCTTCAATGACTGACGTTCTGCGCTCTTTAGATCGAATGCGAATTTAATTATTCTTATTTCATGATTTCCTTTTCAATATAATTATATAGTTGAGTTGAATGTGTTCCTAAAGTTACTGAGGGCTAATAAATTATTTATTGTTACAAAAATGTTGGAAACAACCTCTACAAATGGCAGCTATATATTAAACCGGACTTATATATTCTACAATTGGTTTGTATAGGAGTAAAAGTTGGTCGGGTGCCAGTTTTGAAGGCCAACAACGGATCGATTCGAAATTCGAGAAATATATAAAAAATTTTATGTGTATAAGAATACGTTATACCCAAGTTATGATGTAATGACAAAAATGTTGCTTATATATATTAATAGATCTAGTAACGTGTTATGGAAAGTCGAACTGTATACCCAACAAAAACGCTTAATGAACTTTTGACAACTAGGTAGTTTCTTTTCTAATCCTAAGCTTCAGTTTAAGTAACCCGATTTGAGTGAAACTTGATGCATTGCATTCTATTTTATCAGGTTTATGCTAAAAGTTTGATAGCGTGTTTTAAGCTCATTACTACATTTAATAATTTTCATGTCTGGTAAGTTATTAAAGAATGTTTTACACATGAACGGTGTCCGCTCTCTTACAGACAGATCTTGGGCTTTGGGCCGGCTCTCCAGATATTATGGTATGCTCGGCTCCGAAGCCGAGCCAAACCGATCCTACAGTTTAAATTGTTACTTTTAACATTTTCAAACAAATACAAACATTTATACAAATAAATTCAGACAGCATTTAGCATTTTGTACATTTATATACATGCTCATAGGTGTGGCGGGGGTTATGCCGGATTTGACACGAAACACCGACTCCATCCCCCAAGGTCGCCCAACAAACCCTGGCCCGCCGCAGGCACAGAACCCACAAGCGCACCCCACACTTGGAGGGTGAAGCCCCCTCCCCCCGAAAACCCGGCTTCCTTTTTGGGACGTCGCATGTGCACATCAAATGTCATCGATCCGCATTATAACCAAACAGAAGCTAATATAACCAGCTGATAATTGCTCAGGTTTATTAGTTTTTGGATGTTGCCAGCGGAATTGAAAATTTTTTCAAAAAAATTTGACGTTTACAAAATTACAATCAAATTTTTAATCATCGCAATGCCACACATTTTACATTGAGGATTTGCTTCAAAGCTGGACCTGAAATAATCATAGTCCACGAAGTTAAACTATGATTAACAGTGCAACCTACAGAATACGTAAGCGCGATTGCACCTGATTCTAATTTTAAAATTCATTTTTATATATTGGGTAAGGATATTGATTAACAAACGAAAAACGATGGCTTCTTTACTATCACCAACAGAAAAACAAAATATATATGCAAACTACATGAAAAATCTTTAGTCTCATACACTAGTGAAGCTCGCTTGCGAGCCAGAATTCAGGTGGTGATAACAATCCCCCGAAGTCTGTTGTACAAAGCACACAAAAACCTACACACAGTACGCAGGTGCAGCATTATATAAACCGTGAGTGATGAGTCGTAGTTACGCCCGCCTCTTTTGATAGCCAACGTTTGCAGTAGACAAAACATCATACAACGAGTACAAAAACAATCAACTAACAATTTAAAAATTCAATAAAACCCTAAATTGACCGTGAAAAGAAAGTTAAAGAATTCAAACAGACACTTGAGAAAAATCTTATTTTTCATACCAAGTATGAAGCAGAAGTGTGAAAAATATTTGCCACACAATATTTTTGACACTCGCAATATACAGAAAACCCCATATACGACACTAAAAGCAACAAAAAACACACATTTAGTTGCATTTCCCATGACTTTTAACCAAATATGAAATTTGGCGCCAATTATAAGCTTATAGACTCCAGATTGGGAAGTAGTTGAAAAAATTGTTATATATCATTGGAAAGCCTTGGTAAAGCTACATGGAATAGGCCTATTAGTTTGCGGATCCCTCGTTTACTTATTAAGAAAAGTCGCAAAAACTGGAGGGGGTGCCCGAAAAATGGTCCAAGATGACGTCATGTTGCCCCATAACTTTTCCCACGGGGAAAAATTCAAAAATCGGGCGCCGTCACTACACCTAAATCGAACATTGCGGTTCGACTGAGCTAGCTTGGATTAAAAATCCGCCCAACCGTTATCGAGATCCAGGTGCGACAGACACACACAGACAGGACCTCCTCAACCCCCCCCCAGAACCAAAATTAAAAATTCTCGTTCCACTCGCTCGCTTTTGCAACTATAGCGGGGCTGCAAAAGGTGACGGAGGCATTTTCTACTGCTTAAATGATGGATATGAAATATAATTGCCAATTCTGTACAGCTTGCGACGCTCGCACGCAGCTATATCACACGTTAGTTAAACATTAGTGGCACTGCCTTCAGAAACAAGCACGACAGTTCACCAGTTCAAACTCGTGATATCACATTCGTCAAAACCATGCATGCAGAATACAAAACACTGAATATATATGCAAGGCAATACATTCTACAATTATTTTTGAAATACAGTGGAATTGTTAGCTATTCCCAACCACACAATGTAATGATTTGTCAGTTGTGAATTTAACTCCTGTCGGGCTGTTACAGTACACCGTTGCAAATCGCTGAAATAAAAGTTAGCCAACTTCTGAGATATACAGATCTCTTTAATTCAGCGCATCGAGTGGTTATTAATACCAGTTGAACGGAATCTACATAATGTAGCATTTTATCTTTTTCCGAAAAAACATATTGATTACAAGGTAACAGTGCAAACATGTAAAATGTATGTGTATTCCGCTGGTCGTCATTCCGCTTTAGATATTCTGCAAGTTCCCTTTCCTTAATAATATTTTGCCGATGCGACCTCCTATATATTAGCAGCTTTTGCGCCATTTAATAGAAGTTTTAGCTTCAAAAACAAGCCTGAGAAAAAATATTTTCAATTTTTGGCTAACTGAGATGTACCGGCGGAAGCCAAAAGAATTGCCAAGAGCATTGAATTCCTGGAGGTATAACTAAACCATGCTGCTTGAACTCGGGAACAGAAAAATCACAATATCCACTTCGAAAAAGCTAGAATGATATATAAACCTCTTGATCTGACATAAACATTATTTCATAAAGTAGAATATCACAATACAGTAAAAGCATTTCTCAATTATTCTTTTTGACACAGTTTGTACTACCTATACAAACTAAACAGTGTCATAAAAAATATAAGACACAGCGACTGCGAAGGTGAGGGACACGGCTAATCCCTAATTATTTACAAACGCACAACCCTGACTCAAACTTTCTGTGTGCTGAGGATATTATTTAAAAATGTTCTATAACAATGTGAACACATCGTTTTGTTTGTTTACCCTCATATTCAAATCAGATGGAGCCATGATCGAGTTCATAATGTAGCAATCACCGTTAGTTAAATTATAGCTGATAAGATAGTTAAGTATAAAGAGGGTATAAGGATTAGTCATCATATTCAAAAAATAAAACTGCGTATTACACAACCCTGGCAACAAAATGAACATGTTTCATTGACTATAAACCGTACTAACTTTTTTATACCAAGTATCTTACATTATTTGACATAGAAATGGGTGATGGAAAGATATTTATTTTCAATAATCTGCGAGACTTATGTACATCTCCAGGTGTTCTGCTTTGTGGGACTCACCACCGGAGGTACATAAAGATGTGTCTGACAATCTTATAAGATCACAGTGTCCTGTTACCGCACGAACTACTTCACTAAGAGTTGACTTATTCAGGTTAAGCAGATATAACTGCTTCAATTCTATTTAGCGTAGGCAAAAAATCTTTATATATGTATACAGTACGCTATGCCAAACCACCTATCATAAAATTTGTTATAACTTCATCATCACATTTGTGGTGTACTGATCTCCCCTTCTGTTATGCCAACATATTAATCAGGGCCCATTACAAGTTACTGATAATCCATCTAGCTGATTAAAATATAGCCCGAAACCCATTATACATCTGGCACCAATATTGAAAATTAAAACAGTTTAGCAAACGAAACGTTGTATCGAATGTTGCTCTAGCAAGTTAGAGAACAGTAACGATTGTAATAACAAGGCAACAGCCATAGCGAGACGTATTTAAAATGCTCTGCTGAGATCACTGAATAAAATGTAGCAACTGGCAAGTCAGGACAAAGCCAATATACGCTTCTTAATAAAGAGCTAACCGCTTGTTCTACATCTCATACTATGTTATCAGCTGTTGTTAGATTCTGTGTCCGATATTATAGTTACAGGAATTTATGAATTTCTCGGCTTCAATCAGCCTGAATAACTGTGATGACCCTGCAAAAATAGCTAACTACAGCGTAAAAGACTGTAAACGCTAAAAATTTGCGCATTAATTTAAAAACGTAAAGATGGTTTTCCTAGTTTCCACAAAAGTTTCAACAGCAGTGAATATGTGGCGAGAACCCTGTTGAGGCTCGCTTCCCGATAGCCCGAGTTCTAGCAAATCAGAGCCTTAAGGCGTTTTACTACTTATCACAATAATTGCAGTGTGACAATGTCCTATACCAAAGCTAAAAAGAAGCGGGCCGATATGACACTTACAACAGCAAACAAAACGCCATCACAGTTGGACTTAACTATTGGGAAATTACAATTATTTCATTATTGCGGGTAATTTAGTGCTCCAGTTACAATCCGAATTAAGTGCTCAAAAATCGAGCAAAGTTTCGTCCAATTTTGATGGCTTTCGTTCAAAGGAAAATTCATTCTCTGCGATAAATTTGACGTATTTCGATTGCGTTAAAATAAAAAAATTATAAAAAATGTTAGTTTGCGTTTAATTTATTTAATTGAATTTCGTTTAAACGGAGGTAGCTCGATTGCGATATTGTTCGATTTCGTCAGGTTTCGGTTTTATGTGCACTTAATTCTGATTGTAACAGTGTTTGCAATTACCAGCTATACTATGCTCGTTAGACAAGTAAATTATGGCAATTTTGGGATGTATAAGAGCGGAAATCATAGTTAGACTATCCAAAAAATAAACAAACTTGTCCTTCGTCGACCTAGTATCTGCCACCCAAACACCAATTTGGTCCAGCCAAAATTAATTTAGAGGCTCGAACCAGGAGATGACAACGAAATTTGCGCTGTTGCGAAGCGATTTGATTCAAAAATAGTGTTTGACCCATCAAAATGCTCCTCCTCCACAAATTTTTGTGTTATACATATAAATATACGCAAAAAAATCGAGCAAGTAATGCTCCTCAACTGAATGTTTCGATTTATTTATTGTGGGCCCTGAAATCAAGTTATGATCTCGAAACCGGTCAAAAGTCTGATTTTTGGTAAAAACTCTGAAACACAGAGTGTGCTTCTGTTATAGCGATACTATTGCAGCAATTTTATAGATAGAGCCACCAAACCAGATCATCCTAATCACAAAAGCATGTGCAAATGAAATGATGAAGAGCTTTTTTGGATATTTCACCGTGTTATGCTCCAAAGTGTAAAAAAATTTGCAACCAACAACTCTATGCTTTAAATAAAACATAGAAATATTTGGCCCAATTTCGTGGCAGTGCTACAGAACTAACCAATGCCCCCATATCGCCAATTTTTTTGAAGTGTTCGGCGTGAAAAGATCTTATTAATGGTGACAAAAAATTAAAATTTCAAAATTTCTGCAGAACAGTTTTTGCTTGTTTGGGACCAACTATGAAATTATACGGTTATTTATTAAATTAAACAAGTTGGATTTATTGTGTTATCACCATTTTTACTGTGTTATTAACCGTCTTGGACAGTATCGCAGCAAAATTTAGTAAATTTTGCCACCAAATGTAGTCATATTTCACCACTTTTCCCATATAGATGTATGTAGGTCAATCGAACGTCTCTATAGGTTTTCGAGTTGCTAGATACGATAAAAGCAATTAACATTCCAAAAACACTTTCATAAAAAATACTTACAATAACGGTTTGCGGCGCTCGCTTCCATTGCACCGAAAACCCAGTTGTAAACAACAGGAATCCGGCTTTTTCCGTTGCAGCATCGACGAAAGTTTTGAATTCCTGAAAAATAAATATTAAGACAACCAATGCAAAATACCCAAAATTACCATAGGTACCACGTTCCGAACAGACCTCCAGGCAAATCATTGCCTGTTTGCGATTCCTAAAATACGTTAAATAGTAGTTTCAATTTGGTTGTACACCACAGCTATCAAATAACTATCTCAAATAATATGGGTCAACTATCTCAAATAACCACCCATCGATCATGGATCCCGTAGATTTTACCAAAACTATAGCAGATTCCTCTGAAGAAATGTGTAAATTTTTTCCAAGTACTATAGCTTGCTTCATTTTGTTAAACATTTTCTGTACAAAAATGTTTATTAATGAATCAATACTTCGTATTTGTTTAATTCATTCAGCGCACTAGTAACCACGGATATCAACATAATATCGTAAAAGAACTCTTGGCCAATTATTACTAGTAATCGAGGGTGAAACGGAGCGAATGTGGTTTCATCAAGTGTTAATTTTGCGTAATCACTTGTAAACGCTGTGTTTGATGTACTACAGTAAAACCTCTGTAACCCTGAACCCTTGAATGTCCCAAATCCTCGTCGACCCTATGTCGAACTTAGTTGACTGAACCATGCTTTTCAGGGCTATTCAGGAGATTTAAGGACGCTGAAGGCGTTTTATTCAAATTTGACTGCCGAAAGGTTATGTGTTTTTATTGTTATACGCCTTTAGCAGGGAATAACCGGAACCGAAATTTACCGGAACCGGAACCAGCAACCGGAACCGTCCATTTAAACCGGGATGAACCCGGAACCAGTCTTTGGAAAATTTATATGCATAGTAAAACAGATGATATGGAAGAAAATGAAGGTATCGTGGATTTTAAAATGCATTAAAAATTACGTTTACATTAGAGTTAATGTATTGTTTACAATGGTATTATTGCCTTTCTAAAACTTTAAAGAGACTGAGGAAGCTAATAATGTTTATTTATCGATCACATATGTCGGTTTTGGACATTCAGAGCAAAAAAAATGTCTTCCACTATACACCATTGCGTATACTGCGTCAAATCGAATGTGCTTACAAAGCTGGGAGCGTAGAATACACACTTTCGCTCTGTCTCCAGTCGCCTCCATTTACTACCCATACGTTTGTTGCATGTTCCTCTGTAGGAAACTTAATATTATTGGTTTATATGATTCTACGAGAAAATAACAGATAGAAGGTAATTTTCTGATCAGCGGTCAGAAACACTGTTTAGGCTAGCGTTGGACAAACAGTATCCGTCAGTTAGATCATAATGATGATAACTTTCTAATCAGAATGCTTTAAATGAGACACACTGTGATACTGCTCGCACAGTTTCGATAAATACAATTCATTGCCAAGAAAGCAGTTTCTAGCTGCGTTGCAGATAACGTTAGTTTACTTCAATTTAGACTGGTTTACCAAGTTTACAAGCGCACTGTCGGGTGCTTGACGCAATTTATGTTAACCAAGCATACCCTAAGTACTTCTGCGTAAGCCATACTCTGTTACCAAGTTGGATCGGTTTTATGAAAACGTATCCCACAGATTTCTGGATGTGTAAAATAGCTGCTGCAAGCATCGACCTGGCTTTGATTTAACAAAATCCTGCAGGTTATTATGAAAAATTCCTGCTCAAATTATGTGCCCTACTTACGTTTCACACGGCAAATTCGTTAGTTAATCTTTTCTTTTGCTTCGTTGTATTGGAGCTTGATCATTGTATAATATATATTACATATGTTTGGATTACAGGTTGAAGCAAAAAACGTGGTAAATTTCAAACAAAATTTTTAAACCGGAATTCCGGTTCCGGTATGGTTTTTGCCCTTTGCCGGAACCGCAACCGGAACACGATTTTCGCCGGAACCGGAATTCCGGTTACTGCCTGGCCTTTACATACACTATTATATTTTTGTGACACGGATGTTCCTCAGATAAGTTTATAAGCTGTCCCGGATGTTTCACACTGATATAGACAACATCAAACACAAATCCTATTGCACAACAACAGCCACGAACTCTGCCTTACGCTATTACTACAATTGTTATGTTGAGTGCTTACAAGTATGTCGGCGAGTCTCCGGAAATATGATTCTCGGTCGGAACTGGGACATGACCTTAAGGTAAATAAAAGGAGCTATTAACGAGACCCTCATAATGTTGGGAGGGGACTATGGTTTATAGTATTATTTTCCCTGTTAAGCACGTTGCATCTATTGTCTTAGAACTATTCTATTGTCTTCGCTGCGTAAAATGATGTGTCGGTCGGGGTTACAAATGCTAAATTTCGGTAACGGAAATGTAAAATTTTTATATCTCTATCTCGAAGCTATATCTTCTGATCTATCCATTTTTTGTATTGCTCGGAACGATGAATGCAATTTTACTTAAGGTGGAAAGAGCAGTTAATTCGGCGATTATTAAGACACTACAACGTAAATTTTTTTAATTATAGATTTTTGAAAGTTGTTATTTGTAAATTTTGCATGTTTCCACTTAGCGTAGTTTTCTTAACTAAGGTTAAGACGAACAATTCCTACATGATTAGATAATAATTCAACCGCGTGTAAATTTATCAACCAGCACCATAAACCAAACACGAACTCTTTTAAAAATTTGCCATCCCATGGGACTAGCCTCCTTCAGTCTGTGTAAAAATATCAAGATTAAAATGATAGTAGCATTGTTATCTGTATATATAGTAGAATTGACTGAAAAAAGACACATTTGGCAGTTGTGATAAAATTTAGGATTTCTTCGAGACTTCTTCATGCCCTTGCTTATCAAGTAAGCCGATCCTTTAACACATTAGTGCGGAGAAGACACTTATGTTTACTCAAAATTTATAGCCACTGTTACTCTTAATGTACAGCCATGATGGGCTCTCCAAATTGGTGGGGGTGGGCTTGGGGGCTTACGCTAACATTTTCAAGTGAACCCTAGCAAAAACCGAGTGCCCCCGATTCGTGTCCCCTGACAAAATTTTGTGCTCCCGAGGGTTCATCGCATCTTGGCAAATTTTTTTGTACTAAAATTCCGTTGTGAGGCCAAAAAGATCACAAATATTATTAAAATTGCTTCAAAATCACTTTTTTTGCTACATTAAAAGCGTTTTAGCAGTGTTTGTGACAAGAATTTTAACCAATTTTCTCTTGGCAAAATGCCCCTGGCAAATTCGGGCGAACTCCCCGGTTCCTAACATTGGGCCCCAGTTCATGCCCCCTGGTAGAATTTTTAGCGAACCAAGAGCCCAGACCATGGGTGTATATTTTCCCACTTTGACGGCTGCTTAGGGAGCTCAATTTGTAACCTCGACTTAGACGATGAGCCAAACTGCATCGATCAATTTCCGTCAAACACGAATTACTAGTGTCAAACAAATTTCAGTAAAATGAAATATTCGAAATTGCTTATCTTTTGCACTCACGACATATATATGAGAATTAAAGACATCATTATAGTAGTGTTTTCTCGACGCGACACTAACCAGGGAACGCTGGGCAAACAAGGCATACGGTTTGGCAACGCGATACCAATAAACTCTCGACTAAGGAACACTTCAAAAATTATAAATGTGTTAAGTTTTTGATTGACTAGCGTTATCTCTCTGTAAAACACTTATAAAATTGTAGAGAAAAGACTGTTGTAACATTAAATAGCTGACCAAAGCTACTAGAGTGACATAAAATATTTTGTTCTTTGTCATATAAACTGCACAATGAACAGTTTTAGTAGGTTTAGTTTGTTATCTAATTTCGACAAGGAATGGAAAACTTTTCTTACAAATTTTGCCACGAGATTACAAACTTCGATTCCGGCAATAAGTAGCCGGAAAAGGAACCCAAATTTTGCAGGAACCGGAACTCCGGTTGCTCCCTAAAATAAGTATATATGTGATAAATAATGGATATCTGCATAACTACTGTTGCTTAGCCTAAACAAAAATGGTTATACAGGGTCGGCACAATTTTTCGGCGGCCAATTTTCCGTTTTCCCAGGGTTTTCAGATCACATTTTCCGGTGTGGCATAATAGCACGTGGCTGCTAAAATGTGTTACAAGACACACCAACAGTTCTTAGTTCCATAAATCCAGCTCCTCATATGTTGACAGTCTTAACAACGTCGGGAATATGGTTTTACATTTTAATATGATATATACGTATAAAAATATTGTACAACATCACTATCATTTTTTGAAACACAATATGTTTTGGCAAAACCGCTTTTACAAGTAAACAGGTTTTTCTATTAAATTGCCACATTTCAATAAAGCAGCAGCAGTACGAAAAATTTGCAAAGCAAAAAATTTGTGTCTCACGTTTATTACCATACACATTATTATTATTATAAAATTATTAAATTTATATATAACTGGATCAAATAAATTCTGAGAATACTAATTCTAGCACTCAATTACTTGTTAATTACTTGTTTAATTAATTATACTCAATTTAATTTAATTATTATTATTATTATTATTTATTATTATTATTTATATTATTATTAATTTAATTTAATTATACTCAATTACTTGTTAATGGTCCGCACGACATCTCAGTCCCGATCGGCTATATCAAAGGTACATTCCTGAAAATTTTGTACAAGACTTATGACACTTGGTCGGAACTACTCATGGACTTTACCGTATCTGATGGCATGGAAATGCTATAATTCCACTCTTGCTTACATTGAGTATTTTTGAGTTCGCCGATAACAAAGCTAAGATACAACAAATTAATTATGGGTGGACTAATTCTTAGGATCAACATTAAGCGATGTACTCTTTTCAGTAACGAAAACTTGTAATGCGGAAAAAGCACGATGTTTTTTTACAAGATCAGCAACAGTAATAATATAATGACAATGTCAAAGCACAACACTATATTTTACTATGATTGAATATAATATTGACCATAAACTAGATCGGGATCTCGAAAAACAGCCGTAAACATTACATGTTAAATAATTTTGGAAACGTTTAACTGAGTTTACTCAATTAATATGCAACGAGAACGCAGTGTTGTAAAGGCATGAAAAACACAATAAAGTGCCAAAGTGAACCTGTGAGGTGTGGGCTTATGGATCCGGATATGGCTGGGTTGCCACCTGGAGGCCACCTGGTGCAAATATAATTGTGATTCTGTGAAGAGGCTAATGTCGATCGTCAATTTAGAAATAACACATCGCAGTGCTATATAAGCTTGTAGTTTGTCTTGTTGCCAAGGTGGTGAATTCGGATCGTTGAATATGTAACTTACAGAGATGTACACTGCTATATTTATACTGAGCATTAAAGTACAAAACGAACCATGAATTGTTCTATAAAATGAGACAAACACACTTATATAGCTTGAGAGTTTGTCGAATTTAACCATTTTTGTGTATTTTGGGAGCTCAAGGGCCCATTTTAGAATCCGTTTTGATCCAAA